>JAAGNO010000041.1:79157-106729 GCA_033439905.1 Ceryle rudis
ATACATCTCATACTCACAAAGGAAAAACACTACAAGACATTTGCATCAGAATAAAAATAACTGTTAAGGAAGAACTTAACTCACCATTTTCACCTACTGTCATGGGAATATTTACTTCCAAATATGATCCTGCACCGACATTTACATGTACAGCATTAGTTTCCTGTATTGCAGGAAAGGGAAAAAAGTCCAAACATTATTTCTAGGGTCATCGCATCAACCTACATACTACATGCCTCTGGCTGTCATTATCCAGACCTGGATGAAGGTACCCAATTCCCAAAGCCTTTCCTACCTTCCAAAAAACTACTAATGAAGTATCTGTGTGCACCGATACATGAAGCCACAGTATATCCCATTTATAAGAGTAGCAACAAGGGAAAGAAAAATCCAAACTCCTACACATACACATGTTTTGTTGTGTCTGTGGGTCCCCCCATCCCCTTTCACTATCCAGTAACATTATTCATCCAATATCAGAACAAGTTGCTTTTTCAGTATGGTGAGCTTCATTGTAATGGAAGATTGCGCAGGAAATGTCCAGATCATGAACTCCCAAGACATTAGGAGCTGCCATGGCTTAAGATGTAGCTTTAAGGCTTAAAAGAAGCTTAAAATAAACTGTCAATTATTAATGCCTCTGAGACAATACTTATCTTGGAAGAGTTTGCTCCTATTTATGGAAGATTAAACCAAAAATCTCCTACCTTTCAAAATAAGAATTCTGTAATAAACACCTGAGACAAGTAAAATTATGCACAGCCAAAACCCACAATTTAATCACAACAGATAACTTATTTTCTACACCAGTTTTCACTATTTACCCTGTTTTTGGTAAAAAGTAAATCGATGGTGGCATCTGCAATAATATTCATCCGCAGTTCAAAAGCAAGAATTTGTCTTGGTTTCCCAGGCTGAGCAATTTCTGAGACTTTCATAACTTGGTAGTCTGGTGGGAAGAAAAACTTCCACAAGCAATCCCTAGTGGGAAAACAAACAAACAAAAAAAAGACAGAAGTTGGTTTTATTCACAGCTGAAATATATATATATTTATACATATTTATGCCTCTGTTTGGTTCATTTGATTTTCCAGTTAGTTGAGTCTTTAGACAACCACTGGATACAGTAAGAAAGAACATTTAAAGTCTTCATCACGGAAGTCTTCCAACTCATTACTGAAATCTCCAGAAGTTTCTATGGCAAAAAGTAATTTTGGAATAAAAGCTGTAAGTGGACAGACCATAAATGATTTAGAATACAAATATTTTAATTCAGATAGCAAACAAGCTAGGTTTTTTTCCTTCTTATTCCTAATCTTATGTTTTTGTAGCAGATTTGTAAACCAAGTAGGAGGTAATCCGTTTGTGCATAAGTAGTTGATGTAATGCTCAGATATAAGTAAAATACAAAACTTTAGGACCTCAGAATGAGAGTGAAATGAAGCTTACATTTCTGCAGGCTTACATCTGAACATGCAGCTACATAAAAGAAAAGCTTTTATGCCATAGCTTATATAGGTCAAGAAGGATGTAAGTCAGTCTTTAAGGGGGAAAAGGAGTTTCTTGCACCCAGCACCTGACCACTATAGCAGCTTAAAAGTTAAAAACAAAACCAAACACCACACCAAAAAAAAACACAACAACAAAACCCTCCCAAACACCACACACACTCAAAATCCTGGGGAAACCCAAGATTTTATTGCATGATATATTCAAGATTGGTATTTGTAGAAGCCCTTACATGAACTGAGAGCACAAAGTCCACGTCAATCCTATAGATCTGTACTTCTGAAACTTTCAAGCACTTTCCAAAATTCTATCATCTACCCATAGCACAATGCAAGAGTTTCCAGGTATCTATGAACCCTACATGCTCTGTATAAGCACCAAACTGCTCTCTGCCTAGCCAGTTAAAATAAGAAACATACCATTATAGAACAAGCTTTTCTGGTAGGATTAAAAATATCATTAATGATTCACCAACTTCATGTTCTTAGCAAAGGTCTGTTCTGAAAATGGGCATTTTCTCTTAACTTCTCTAAGATATTGTCATATCTAATGACTACTCTTTGGTCTGCGATTCTCACGCTCCTAAGAGACAGTTAACAATAATAGTTTCGTAGGAGAATTAATGGAGGCCAAGAAAAGTATCAATCTGTAATTAATGGGGGGGGGGAAGCAGTGATTAGGTCATTTTTACTTAATAGTCCTTTACTCGCTAAACAACCCCATTATCTCCACCAGAAATATTCATGTGCAAAACATAGAGGGCTAAGTGAAGAACAGTAGTAGAACACTGGTCCAATATTTTGTTATTAAAATAACTACTTGGAGGCCACATCAAGTCATTGATTCTCCAAAGTAGGGATAAATCGTTGCCCCCTCATTATTTTCATGGCCCGATTTGTAGTTCCATAAAATTTTCTCATCAATATGCAATACATTCCTATCCATAAGCTAACAGGAGCTTGACATGGGTAAAGGCAGCCAATTAAAAGGTTAAACTCTTCATTATGTAACATGATAAATAGTAAAACTACTTCGTTCACAGAAAATAGGAACATAATCTATTAATTTAATCAGAAAAAGTCTGAGTGTTCCTAACTTTGGAAGGCCAACAAGATAAACACCAATGAATTTACTCATCTTAAACCATTGTGTCAAGACTCTTCTTTTAGAGTGCCTAGTCTAATCAATACCAATTAGAAGTCTGAGCAATCACACACTCAAATCTTTAGAATGTTGTGGGGTTTTTTGGTTTTTTTTTTTCAATAATAGCTATCAAAGATTAAAGCTGTAAATCATGGTAATACCTTTGCCTATCAGCCCAAGGTCCATAGTTGAAGTCTGTTCCTTTTCCACAAACAATGTCCAAACCCCAGCATGGTGGCAGATCCTGCAATTTGCTGTCTTCGTTGCTTGCTTCTCCATCATTACTTTCCTCCATCTCCTCTGGTACAAGACCTACAGTACGTAATATAATAAACAGATTATTAAAGGAAGCTGCTCCAAATTAGCATCAAAAATGTTTGCTAAGCACAAGACAACAAAAGCATCCTGATGTCACATTTATTTGAGACCACTATACTACGTAAATATCAAGCCATAATTCAATGCAGAATCCCAGGGGAGGGGCATAAATATGATCAAAAATCCTTGGGATTTTCTGAAGTGCTGCTCACTGATGCCAGTGAAACGCTGACACACACGGCGGTTTCCTGCATGCTTTTTACCAATACAGGCTTTCATACATCCACATTCAGTTCTCAAGCCTACTTACAAACCAGGTTTTGAAACAAAGATCACCTTAAAATCATTTCTACAGACAATGCAAAGAAATAAAAAGGAAGACTTACTACAGTAGACTCAGAGTTACTAGTAAAAATTGAAGCATTTATTCAGCAACGACCTGAAATTGCCACCCATCCTACACCAGTATACATCAGTCTCAAACGTGTTCCCTTTGTTCAAGATCCAGTTTAAGTGGAATCAGAGCAAAAGCTTTTGCGAACCAAAAACACTCCAGCAAATTAAAGTGGTAATAAAATGCACTGGATTTAAAGTGAAAAAAACCAGACACCTTAATACTCAATGATTTATTAATCAAATAGACTTCCCCAAAATCCCAGCAGGTATTGACTATAAATTGTCCCCGCCCCTGAAGTCCCTTTGAAAACCTACATCATTTAAGTTTACAGCTTAAACGTAACTTGTTTCAAGAATATCAATATTATTTGCTTCCATGTTGCATATAGACTTGCAGAAGGCACTGCTGACAGAGCACCTACAGCTATGGAAAGCTACTCCCTGATAAAATCGTTAGTTCTACGTGTACAGCTTTTCAATCTACAGAATTCCCCAGGCCTCTTACATGAAGCAGTCTGGAAGTTGACAACAACCGTTAAAAAGAATGCAGCTCAAAATTTCACTCCCTTCTACACATGAAGCACATGAACTCTCCCATTTGTTTCAGTGGATTTTTTTTTTTTTTTCCTTTTCATTTGCATAAAAAATAACTTATGAAATCATAAGCATTCTGAAGTGTACTCATGAATGCTTTTATTGGCTCCAAAACATTACACTAAGTCTTGCTGCTTAGAGACTTTTCAGCATAAAAGAAAAGATAATAAATAATAGCCTAGCAAGCCCAGACAACTAAATTAACAAATAGCCTTCAAATCCCATAAAGTTGTATCTTGATATTTAACAGAAGGTACCTGGTTCATCCATATAGTAATAGATATCAACATCATTGGACTGCATTACAACAAAACCTTCACCCATCAGCCTCGGTGGCCTGCAATGGAAGAGGGCAACATGAAACATTAACAAGCAATGCACTGATTTTTATGAATTCAAGTAATCTTAAGTGGAACATATTAAGCATAATAGAAAACATTACACAGGTCAGGCTCACTTGTAGCTTAAGTAGTACATATTTAACCATGGAATCATCAATAAAGCTGTTACCTGTATCAAGCAGGTCAATGTTATTATTAGCACATGAAATAACTTAAAAGTCAGGTGTGAAGATACCAGGTTCCTCTTGACAGACACACCTCTCAGGTATTATAAAGCAAAACCAACTACCAAAGTCTTACTTTCAATGTTTCTTTTAATCAAGAGTTCCTTTCTCCTTGTCCCATATCATTCTTTCACCTGCTAATTGTTTTCTTACTAAAATAGCACTCTAAACCAAAGGGACAAGACATCCCCAGTAATTAGTTCGTTAGGAAAAAAAAAAAAAAGCTATTCTTCCTTAATAACATTTCACTCAATATAAAAGGAAGTAAGTGATAAAACTAATACACGAATCACTTTGCCTAACACTGTATTTGCATATTAGAATCTCTTTCTTAGTGCTACTTGTTCATTTATGTAATATTTTATAGTAATAATATTACAATGCAAAAATTCTATTCTTGCTGATGTTTTTGCCACTTCTACGATTGCCACCTCTTAACAAGAAAGAAAATTCGTAACAAAAAAGGGAAATACATGGTTGAAGAGCGTGACCTGTTAGAAGCATATTGCTTGTTACAAATCTCATCAGGTCAATAAGCTGTTTCTCGTACGTGCATTGCCTGCAGGAATTTATCAAAGTTAAGATACTCAGCTTAATTTTTAAATCAAAGAAGCATAAGAGGGCAGGCTCTAAAGATTCAAACATTCCCAGTTTCCAGTGAACTGGGTCATTTGTTGAATCTACCCAGTAAATTAGGGCACATGTTTCCTGCACACTTGTTACCCTTCAGCCATCAGGACCTGTAGGGATGGTAATAGCATATAAAGAAAATATGTAGCAGAAGCAGGAGAAAAAGCTAATAGTTTGAATATCTTAATCCTATTGTGGTTTCATATTATTTGTTTCAATAATAATTAAAGAAATTTCCTTTGTCATTATGTTGGAAGAGGAGTAAGATTCTGTATGCATCCACAGAACGTTCTTTGAAAACATAAAGGCATGATATAGATGGCAGTGTCTGGATGATACAAAGCCAATTAAGGTACAGTCAAATGCTGCACAGTTTATTTTCAACCATTACAATTCTTTCTCTAGTTATTGTTGCTTAAGAGGTATAGAATAGGTATAATCACTTCACATAAGCTCAGGCACACAAGTGTCCAAGCATAGTATATATATACATTCTGTTAGGCAAATAATGCCTGTGAAAGACTTTGAAATTTAGCAGTTTTGTCCAAATTATCCGTTGAATATATGGCATTGTAAGCATTAAATAAGATAATACACAAAATTCTGTGAAGATGTTCACACCATATCAATTGAGAATGTTAATATAGCATAAGCATAAATGTCCTGCTGCTTAAAGTGTAATAAAACACGAATTCTAGTGGCAAATGATTTCACATGAGCACCCTTTCTTTTGTTTGACTTATTACCATTCAGTTTGTTAAAGCTGCCTAACCCTGCTTACACGGAATACACAGAGGTAAAAGGATGAGCAATCTGCCTTCCAAAGATAACATGATTTCTACTGCAGCAAGCATTGTGCAGCTTTTGCCAATTTTTTACAAAATATTTTCCAAACCATATGCGAATTAACTGTACAGAAGTCAACACCTTAAACCTTGCTTTTTTCCTAAAAATTCTGTACTGTTAAAGCCTGCGTACCTGAGTGAAGGAAAATAAAAGCTGACTGCAGGATATTAATCATAGATCAGAACATCAAAAAAAAAAAACCAAACAAAAAACCTATGATGAGATAGAAAACAGTGCTTTTTTTCTCCATAAAAATATTGTTTCAAGAATCCAGAATATAAAACCTTCAGAGTGGTTAAAATGCCAACTGTCTAAGAACAGTTAGAAACACTAAGAAAATGCTGGTTGTGGTTTTGTGATTTGATTTATTTTCTTTGGGTTTTCTTAAATAAGGAATAAAAAAATACGGAAAGAAAAAAGCCTGACACTTACTCATCATTTTGAAGACCAACGTATCTTGGACTTGGAACCAGCATGACTCTAACATTTTCCAGTTTTCCTTTCACAATGTGCATAAACTGATCAAGGTGGCTCGAAGGTGGTTTTGTGGTGTACGTCAAAAAAGCATCATCAAAGTTAATACAAAGTGTTTGCGGCTGATAATGATTCCCAAATGCCAAGCGACCCTAAATCAAAAAGAAAACCCAATTACTCGTTATACACTGCTCTTTCATACACATATATATTTACCTATAATAATGCAGTTAACCTGCCGTATGCAAATAAAGACCAAGGACAAAAATCCTGGCCATGTTCTGTGCATATCTAAAAATAGCACCTTGTACATTAAACTTTCAATATTCTATCTCCTATCACCTCAAAACCAGCTTTCTTGGGGCTTTTTTTGGGAGGCAACAGCAACTTTTAATAGGGTTATTTGGACACGTTCCTTTAAAGATGCAGGGGAAAAAAAAAACAAAACCAAAACCAAACAAAACCAAAAACGTCCCAAAAGCCCAATACACCCCATGTCACATAACTCCCATTACCTAGTTTAATTACTTGGTGATCCTGAAATCATTACAAGACTAAGACAGACGTATTTCCCACAACAGAGCACACAGCCGTACTTCCATCAGCACCAGCGGACTGTGACTGCGTCAGGGAAGTGCTGGTGCTGACATTTGAAAACTTTTTAAAACAAAAACCTCAGAAAAAATGTATAAGAAAAATGAATGGCAAGCCTCATTTGTAAGCATAGACCCTGATAGTGGAAATATTTGTCATGTTTTCCCTTACCGTGCTCACATTGACTTTAATGACTGGAATCAGCGATCTCCATGAAGAGGAAGGATCTTGAGATTCTGTTTTTACTTTAACACTATGGGGCAGGGAAAAAAAAAAAAAATTATTTCATCTTTTCTACAGAAGAACTAACCAAGATTTTCTTCTAGGGGTCTTCAGTATACAGCTCTCAGGGAACACAGGGGTGTCTCCTGTAAGGGCCCCGCTAGCAGACTAATGCAGACTCCTCCAGAGCCTGGAAGAACAGCAGGCAGCAGACGCAGCTACGCCTTGGGTAGATGCAGGTAGCAAAGAAGCATGCCAGCTTCAACACGGAATAATAGTTAAATAAATATTCCTCAGTGGAACTTGGTCTTATTTAGGTGTGGGATTTTTCATTTCCCAAGACATGTCCTCCCCAAAGGCAGAAGAAGTCCTTCCTGAACCTGTCAGTAAGGGCATAAGATGAAAACACAACGAGACTAGCTCAGAGGCACAGCCCTCACCTGAGCTCTGGACTGCCACAGCATCCTGTGGCTGCCCACTATGTAATTTAGCAACACACACTGGCCTAGAAAGAAGCAGTGGAAGGACTCAAGTCTCATTAGACCTTCTCTGCTCCCACCAATAAATCAGCCTGGTGCGATTCTGCCTAAAGAGAGTCTTACTATTGCACATCTGACTCCACTACACATAAGCCATGTAGAAGAACTCATTACAGACCCACACCATGTTTGCTGGGGTACCCCAAAAAGAGGAATAAAGTAAGTAAGGAAGGTTTGTGTAGCTATACACAAACACACACACCCCTAAAAAGACAAATTGTGAAATAAACTGAGTTTAAAGCTCAAAAAACATTATGTCCTCCCAACACCACACAGATCCTCACATTTTGTCTCTTCAATGTCAAGCAGCTATTTCTTCTGCTGAGCAATACTACTATTATTCTGAAAGCATAATCCTCTTCAACACATGCTCCCTTTCCACATAGTAGTACAAATAGATTTTTCAACCTGTGCCTGATCATTAAACAAGAAGTACTTAATTTCTTTGGTTGTGTTTTAAATTATTATGTTTGGAAGTCTGAGGAAAGGAAAAAGATTTAGACTGTCAGGCTTGTCAGTGCAACTTCTCTCTCATCTGTGCTACAACCATTTGGCCTCCAGAGCACATGTTAACAAAACGTTACCCAATTAGTTCACCCCTTTTCAGAACAAAGCATCAACAAAATGCATAATAATTTACCTTTCAAGATTGGAATGTGTTCTCTGCCTCCCATTTACTTGTGCTTTTTCGTCATCTTTTTTCCCTGGAATTATTGTGGGATCCAAGCCAAACAGCTCTTGAAGTTGTCCATAAAGCTCAGAACGGTTGTACACGTGAAATTCGAAGTCATTCACCATAATATACAGTCGTGTTTCTGCCTTCGGATCTAAACAAATAGTAGGAAAAGAGTTTCTAATTCTATTCCAGCATTCCTCTGCAATATTTACAGTTTTTCAAATATGTGCATTTTGCAAAAACAATCTCCACAGTAGTGAACAGCTGCTAAAGTACATAGTAAAAAGCAGCAAAAAATACCACAAAATAATTATGCCGTTCCAAGCACCTCAGTATAACTTAACAAATAAGACAGTTGCATATGAAATATAAAACTTGAAAGGCATTTCACCCTTAGGTCACAATCCAAAAATAAATCCAGACAAGAGCTGCACAAAATGGTAAATGAGGTTTATTCAGCCTCCTATATAAAAATGAACCAACAAAAAGCCCTCTTGATGTACAGCACAGAAGCCTCAGTGGCACCTTCTGCCTCTTCACAGAGATACCAGCATGTGAGGCCAACTCAATCTCAAAACCCAAATGGTTTTCTAAGCCAAGCTCTGTAGTATAGCAGGCCTGAACTGGGGGAAAGCTTTCTTTGACAGAGAAACAGAAAACCTTAATATGCAGAACTAACAAGAAGCATACTCATTGTGCACAATCAGTCGACATCTTCACAAATTTAAAATTTTAACTGCACTATCAGCTGGACTCTCTGATACTTGGAAACTAGTTTAACATCTGCTGATCGCATACAGAGCTGAGATACTCTGACATACTTTTGCCTTAGATGGTATGACCTAATTATGGAGTCAATGTGAGGAAAAAGCTCACACAATTTCCCCCTAATTACCCAGTTGAAAGCGTGCCCATTACACATTCACTCAAGAGACCTGAGCTGCTCTAAAACCTGATCTGGCCTTTCTAAGTCAAACAGACTTTAAGAAGTTGAAGCATCAACAGCTATTACAGCAGTCCCCAATCGGTAACTCATTGGGTACAAACTGAAGGCAACATTTTCCAGACACTAGAAATCTAAAAATCAGAGTCAACACGGCTGTTGTTGCAGTTGAGATCAAGAGAAGAAATGCAGCTGCCCAAGAGCCAAAGTTTAGAGACACCTGCTTTAGTTAATGCAGCCTTTTTGCTAACAAACTCATCTGTCCCCTGATGTTACTCATTTATACAACACTCTGTCCCAAAACCAGCAACCCAGCTTTTACCCCTCACACTTAAATCACCAGAAATTTCCATATTATAAAAACCAGTATATGTATGATAAGTCTCCAGAGCACACTGACATCACAGACTTCTTGAACAGGAGACAGAGTAAAGTTAATGAGCCAGTTTCAGTTCTTTCCTGTTTTCATAAAAGCACTGTCAAATCCGTTTGTCGGTAATGTCAGCTGGCATCAGCGAGATATGGGCAAAGGATGATGCGGACAAAGATCGGGATACACAATTGTTCACCTGGGAGATCACAGTATCATCAAGAACACAAATAAATGCAATTTTTCAACTCCCAGAGGCAGGCATTAGACTTCATTAACTAAATGAAATCTTATGCAGTAAGTTATTTCTCTAAAGGGAATTTGAAGAGACAGCTATGTCTTTTTCTTAATAACAGAAATAAGATTTGACCTCCATGCACCAATTTGGTTGCCTAAAACACTTTTGGAAAAGAAAAAAAAAAAGTTATGGAAAGAGAGACAGGCAAATCTGAATGTCATACAGTTAAATGGTGCCAAGAAGCACATATGTAGGTCATGTAAAAGCAACGACCGGATCGGTAGCAAAATACTGAAGTTTTATCAACGAATCGAGGTGAGAAATGTAGCCAAGGCTTTGACATTTGCTTCTTTCAGAGTTTATTCAAGATGTATTATTATTTATGCAAATGTTGGTATCATACTTACCCAAACAATTCAACATAAATATACCCACAAAAACAAAAAAACAACACAACAAACTAACAGGAACCAGAAACAAGTCACTCCCGACAATAAGAAGTAGAGCAACTGGTTCTCAAAACCAGCATTCTCCCTTCCAAAAATACCTCACAAAATAGACTGTAGAGTTTTATAGCATGAAAACTGATAAGGTGCTGTGGCATCTAAGCCAAGACACCTGGGCGTGCCCTATTCACAACATAATCCTCCAGCTTTTGTTCCTAAACCACTTGAATTTCTCAAGTATGTATAAAACCTACTCTCACGTCCCAGCACGGTTTAACTTCACACTCAAGGCAGGAAGACAACCCACCCACTTGACTTTTTCTCTGAGGTTCTTTCAACGTTGGTTTGACACGCCTCGTACAAACACAGCGCCACGATGTAAAACAGATTGCACCTGCTAGGCCAAACGGAGGAACTTTAAAAAAACCACAGCAGGACTTCACTACCAGTCATCAATAATCATTACACAAACTTTTTGTGGTTCAAACCATCACTTACACATGGAACTGTGATTAAGCCTTTGTGAGAAGCATCCTTGAACTACAGTGCAACCCACATCTTACAGCAACATTTACTTTAGATTGCAATGGGCAGGTAGACAATGCATCAATTTCAATAGGTTAGTTCTCCTCTCCTCAGAAGAATGGAAGAAATATTCCCAATAACACATGAATATATTCCATGGGCATGTAGAACAAAACTGGATTTTTCTTACCGACAGGAGTAACAACCTGGAAGTTATATCAAGACTCAATATGTAATTCCTAGCATTAAAAACAATTTTACTTTGACAAGGTTTACTGAACACGTCAAAAACTCATAATCTTTTTCAAAGGTCACTTATTTCACTTCCAGAGAAAACTTAATAGCTTGTATAACTGGGTTGGATGAACACTGAAGCCCTTTCTCGTTCTATAACCTCTGAATATACGAACAAATTTCTAGTTGTCCTCCTCCCACAAGATCAGTGAGGAACATAGGAGTCTGCACTACCTTCAGCACATTCCTGACATGTACAACCTTCCTACATTCGGTTCCTTGTGTATAACTGTAATGGCACTTAACATTGATAATCTTACCACGGAAAATCAGGTATCAGTTAGGGCCCTTGACCAAAGAGGTGATGTCAAGGACGCCTGAAAAGGAGTGCCCGTATTAACGTCACAAGTATTTCAAGATCTTTTATTAGCATCCCCTTTGTACACAAAAAAAACCCAAAAACCCAAAACACCTCTTCTAAAACTCTAAATCTCTCCGGAAAAAAAAAAAAAAAAAACCAAACAAAAACCAGAGTGAGGTCATATAATTCCTACACTAACAGGACTTTATCACCACTATCAAAAACAAAGTCCCATTCCTGTTGCATTTCACATTATTATTATGAGCAGCCTGCACTTCGGTTACAGAACACAAAAAACCCACTACACTCAGAAACTACTTGTCATTGCTTGTACCTAAGCCTTCACAATTCTTCCCAAGCAAAAATATTAAAATGTTTTTATAAAAATCTGGTGGGAACAAAACATCGATCTTGAAGATGCAATTTACCAGCACGTTTTGGTCAAGTACATTCTGTTGTGATCAAGAAGATTAAGAAGTATTGTGAAGAATATATTACTATAGACTAAGAATCTCCAAAGATTTTACTTTTCCATTTAAGGCTAAATCTGCTAAATAATAAAAAGGTAAAGCGAGCAAGGTTATTTTTCCCTAAGAAAACAAGTAATTATTTAAGAGAGTATTTTATTCACATTACTTTATTGTTCAGACCTATAGACCTCTGACTTCCTCAGTTATTTGGATTATTTGTCCACTAATGATGCGGTCGTAAATGCCAGCAGAAATCATTACAGCCTTGCAATACTGCCAAGCAGAAATATCACCATAAAAACCAGACACAACTATCTTTATTGCATTAATTCTTTTTTTTTTTTCTTTCCATTCTGTGAGCCACTAGAGAAATGTATTTTAACTGGCAGATGAAGCAAATTCTATGAAAACCTGTTGGACAATAACCTGTGGTTGGAAAAATCTAATTAACTCTAAGACTAGCTTCCACTTTTTGAATTAGTCTTCTTACAATATAAAGAACTTGAATTGTGTCCTATCACCTTAGAAGCTTCGCAATGCCTCACTAAAAAGGAGAGAGCAATTCTTCCTAATTCCTATCACTATATTGAACAGTGCCTTCTATTTACCTGCATAACACGTCTGCAGTACTCCTACCACTGCTGAGTTGATACTGACAAAGCTACAGCTCTACAAGCTTGCTGACAAGTCTAAGAGGCTTCACACCATCAGAGGCTGCTTCCAAAAGGCAGGCAGGAAAGAAAAAGCTCTCCAAAGTTCAATGACCTTCTCAATCAGTGCCCTCCTCAGCTGTAGACAGTTGCCATTTCTGGACCTCCTCGAATTAGCAAGGGAGCTGTGACGCTTCAGAAGTCAAGAGTGGCAGGACCCAAGACTCATTCAGTCAGACTCTAATCCTGTAAATGACTAAGCAGATATCACTGAGCTACTTATGTTTTCTCAGTGCTTTCTGCAGATACAATTTATCTCTTGCATCTGGTGTTAATCTTATCTTTCTTCAGCCAGAGATAAGAAAGAAAAAATAAATTTATTTTTCACACTTCCCCACTTCGATGACCACAGATGTCATCAAGACACGGGGTTATCAAATACTAAAGAACATCCCCTACTGTAACACCCTTGCTAAAATACTGGCAGCACAACACAAAAAGCTGAGAACTAAAGTCACTTCCAGAACATAAGAAGTCTCTATTTGTCATAGTTCTAAGCTTCAACATAGTGTAAATTACCCTTAGACTACAGCTAATGAAGGCTACTATTAAGGTTAATGGTTTGTAGTAAGAAACGTTCAAGTGCCTACTAACAAATCCTGTATTTAGTTCATTGTGGTGTTCTAGTCTACAAACACAGATCAAACAGTTAAAAGGTACAACCTCCTGACGACTCCAGCGTACTTCAGGGATGCATCAACAAATCAGTTACACGCCTGTGATTGTGCAAAAGAAATATTTTTCTGTAGGCTACTATAAACTTAAACTTTGAAACCTTTTTGAGAAACTTACCATGCTGTTTCTGCTTAGGGTTGTACATCTTCCACCAGCGAAATATGATAAATCCATCCTGAATTCTAAATCAAATCAGATTAAACAGAAGTTGAGAGAGGTAAAACGCCTATGTGCAGCTGCAAGATGTGTTGCCTCATGCAGTGCAGAGTTCTGCAGCTGCAGTAGAGTACGAGCAATGTCAAAGCATGAAGCATTGCAGAACAAAGCATACAGTGTAATATTAGACAACCACTGCATTAGCCGAAATCTGTGTAAAACCCTATATCCATTGCCCTCTCAAGGCTTTCCAAACTTAAGAGTACGAATCCAAATTACAAACTCCTTGTTTACACGTGGTTCACAAACCTAATTATTCTCAATTCCAGTAAATAAATGCAAATTACATGGCCAAAACAGATCTTCCAGACTTAGTAACAGGAGCGTGAGTGAGTGAAAGACATTAATGAAAAAAATATTTCTCTTTCCAACTCTGGTGTGTTTTCTTTCTCAAATATTAAGGACAACTAGAATCTTACGCAGTACTCTCTTCCAATCGATACTGCTCAAACAGCAAATGAGCTGACAAGCATCTAAGAATATCTAAATACTATCGGCAAAAGAGTCAGCTCAATTTTAACATTTAGAAATATATTATTATATAAATATATTATTGCTCATTTGTATTTTGATACTGTATTTGAAAGCACTGTTTAGAAGAGCGACTCTCTGGAAGCCTGTACCTGATAGACATGTCTTCTGTGATGAAATAGATTTCACGAACCATGACTTTTCCAGACAGCACAGAGAACGAAAAGGAACCTAGTGTGGAAAAAAAAAAAAACCCATGCTTATCAGATATCAGCCTCAAGTTGTTGATGCTTTATTTTCTGAACAGGAAGAACATGGTATTCAATTATCTGGAATTGGTTTACTGGGTATCTTGAGTGTTCCCTTTGAAAAAATACACAAACTTCCAGGACAGAAGTCAGAGATTCAAAATATAAAAGACAAAAAGTGCACAACTGTAAAAAGGTGCTGGGTTTGGCACCACCCAAAAATGCAATCAACTCGAGACACATCAGTCACTCAGGGACATTCAGGTGCCTTGTGAAGTTCATGAAAAGAGCCAGGAAAGCTATTTTGAACATGTATACCATCCAGTCATTGTAAGACAGACTGTAATTAGAGAAAGAAAGACGCCGGACAAAAGAATTTTTCAAATTTTATGTCTATAAAGTTTCAGTCCAATTATTATGACAAATTGTGTTTACAGCAGGAAGGATTAATAAACATGAAAAGATCAGCAGGTAATGCAGTAGCCCCTATTTCTCCTAAGGTTTTTCACCTCACCCACAGAAAGTTAAAGTAAACCATGATTTGTTTTTAACAAAATAAATAAATAAATCAATCAATCAATCAACTGAAACCAAGCTGTCAATTATGGGATTTAATTAATGTTATGTTCTTCTTACTGATTAAGTTTATAAAGAACACCATCTATTTGGCCAGCCATGCCCGGCTGTCTTTACTTAATAGCAATTTCACAGAGAAATTTTAATAAAAGCCCACAGATCAAGTGTAGCAGCCAATAAGTATTTCATCTATATTGCTGCTCAGAAAGTTGGATTTGAAGACGGTTTGGATTACAGTTCTTAAATTCTTGAGGACATAAGCATATTACTGCAGGGGGCTCTTTGGCAGGCAGGTATGGATGGGTTGGGGCTCTTTCAGTTTTCACTACATTTATGATCAATACTTGTAGAAAAAAACTAGAACTAAAGACATCGTGATTCTGGGGGGCAGACAGAGGAAGGCACAGAAGAGTAAATGAAAGAAAACTAAAAGTACAATCAGAGTGAGGTTGTGGGATACAGCCCTCTGTGACTCAGCATCAGATATTTTTGTAATGTGGGTGAGCGCCCAAGTGATTTGTACTGACCTGTTTTATTCCAAAAGGTTTTAAAATATATATACAAAAAAAAAAAAAAGTTAATGGCTTTCGAAGCACATGTTCTAGGCAGTATAAATTCTACACATCACAGTCCCGGTATGGATTAACGTGATGAGTTCCAACAGCTTATTTAGAAAGCAAGGACACTGCCCTAACAGGGAGTTGAGGCTTCAGGCTCCGCTGTGCCCCCCTGAGCCCACTCCAGTGGTCGCTACCCCACTTCCGAAGCCGTATAACCCACCTCAAAGGTGGAGGGGAGTGGGAAGCTGCACCCCTTACCACCAGATTAGGAGGCAAATTCAGAAGCAGCTCAGGCAGGCTCCATGGGGAACTGAGGTCAATCACCTTCCTTTAGGACTCTAACCACTACGATTACAGGGCTTTGAAAACGAGGTGATGGAAAACGTAGAGAATTTAAGAACACAAAGCATACAGACTACACAGAAAAAGGTAAACTGGACTTCAACGCCTGTCAAGTGAACGTTAATACAAAGTAATGAGAGACTTCAATGGAAGAGGGGGTGTTTTTCTACCTACACCAAGAATCCTTCCCTAAATCATAATATTGAACTTTTTTTCTTCTTAAATTAAACCCCTGCTGATCATTTTCAAATTACTTAAACAAAGGAACACTTTGATTTTACTTACAGGTTTTAGAAAATTGAGGTATTATAAAAAGCAGTAGATGAACAGCAGCATTACAGCTATGATAACTTACCAATATGGATGTAGCCATGTTTATATAATCTGTTAAGAACCAATGTTAAAATGAGTCCAATGTTCCGGGAATTGTAATAAGTTAGGTAGATAATCCATCCACAAGACAATATTGTTGCTGTTGAAAGATTAAAATTAATTAAAATCTTTTTTGAAGTATGCTGACCTAGATAAAAGCCTTAGCTATTAAGACTATAAAGCATAAGAACGTTCTTCCTACTCTCAAAAAAAAACCTTGAAAGTGATGGGACATTTTAATAGGTGTTTTCAGAAGGATGGTGTGAGAAGGGTTTAAAGAGCTGGGGAGAAAAAAAGAGAAGGGGAAGTGGGAAGTTTTGAGAAGTACAGATTGTTCACTGTTCTTTCATGCCCCAATATAAAAAAAAAGATCCTCCCGAGGACCTGCGAAAGGCCACACATATTTCATTGCATCCCTTATCATCCAAGAAGTTAAATTTCATAGATCAAATCATAAATGACTGCATGAGATAATGCATGTTATTTCAAAATACTCTTAAAAAAAGATACAAACCACAACAAAAGTCATACTGTATTCTTTCTCCACACCATAGAACTGTATCTTACATTTCTAGTCTTTTGTATCTTAGCACAGGAAGCAACATTATCACATTTGAAAGCATTTCCTAAGTGGAGAGAAATGCACCAGCCCTTGGGTTAGCAGAAATCTGTCAACAGCTGAAGCATGAACTTTGATAAGAAAAAAAGGAAATAGCAATCCAATGAGAAATGTGTTTAAAAAAAAATAAAAAATTAGGTCTGTTAATCCCCAAAGTAATTTTTGCTGTAGTTGATTAAGAGCTAGTAACCTATTTCTAACTACAAGGGTTCGCAACACTTCCAGAAGGACGAACCCAGAAGGAATGGGACTGTCAGGGAATGGACTCGTTCTGACTCGCTTTACTTTACTGATAATTACCATTCTGTTCCATACAAAGAAGAGGAGGAAATAAAGCCATTTTTTGTATTTGAGGTATCTCTGCTCGTTTTATCAACTGACCTCTGTAACAGAAGTTTTTCATTTACGTATACACTTCACACCCAAAACCTCAGATTTAGTGTACCCTTTCTGGGAAGGCTGAAGTGAAGAAAGGCATACGGGTATGATGCCTTCACTCTGCAAGGAGTTCAGATTACTAAAGACAAAAAAAAAAAAGGCAACCTACAAAAACAGGCTGTCCTTTCACTGCTCAGTATTTTTTTTGCAGTGGGATGCTCCACTGCTTTGTAACAACACCTGGGTTTTGTTGAAAGATGAGGAGAAGGTAGAAGAGAAAAATTTGCATGACTTGTCTTTTGCTTAGTGGAAAATGGATCCAGTGTGGCCAAAATCCAAGTAGCTCACGCTCTCAGGCAGGTAAGCTGCTTGACATGTACAACAGATCTGTAGGGGGGATTACGCGGGAACAAGGCAAGGAGGGTTAAAGCTACACCCCAGGAAAGAAAACACTCTTGGCACTCACTGAGGACAGACTCCAAGGACAGTGTTTACCTCCCCTTGCTTTCAGCTGAGTAAGCTACTCACTGCTGGTCCTCTATCAGTGTAGGGGAAAGGTGGAATGACTCCCACTCAGAGTGTCTCATTCCAGTAATAAAACTCCATTTGAGATTAAGGTTCAACTAGACATTTAACTTCTAGATACCTGAACCCAAGAAGGTTCCCTCTTAAGGTGACATTTACCAAGAAAAAACAGCAACCTAACGCCACTTCCAGACACTGCGGTCTTAATCCACGGCCTTTACCTCTCACCTCTGCCACAAATTGAAGCCTTTTCCTTTCCCTTGCCAAATTTAGTCTCCACTATGAAGCAACAGACCCCATAAACTCTATTCACCTCATTATTATATTCTGGACTTTAAAAGCTTCTTCACTGGAACTACATTTTGGAAATTATAATTGGAAAGTTTTACTGCATGCAATTTTTAGAAATTATTCTGGAATTGAGCAACAGCTCTTTGAAGGACATGTTCATTTCTAGAATTTATCATCTTTTTTACTGGGAACTACAGTTGATTGAGGAGAACAAACTGTTGACATCTTTTCCTGTTCTCTTGTAACAGGTCAGCAGATGAAAGCAAAAGAGGAATGGCTGGTTGAAACTGGGTCAGTTAATAAATATTACTTTAACATGTTTCTATCCAAGCCTTGTAATAACACAGCTTGTTCTGTCCTATCATGGTTTTGAGAATACCAGATGGTTTCTTACAACTGAAAAGACCAGCAGCTCCCCAAAACTGTGCAAACGTATATAGGTCATTCTGCCCATGGAAAAAGGGGATGGACTATATTATTTCTTGGAAGTTCCACCTACCCTTCTGTGAAACAGAAATGTGTAAGTTTAATGAATTCAAGCAAATAAGAAAGCTAAGCAAAGCTTTCGGTTTAAATTATAGCTGTTAGATGGAATTGCTTATATCCTATACACGTTCCAACTAGACTTACTTTGCTCTAAGAATTCAGCGCAGAGAGGGAAAATCAGAGAAATAAAGGTTCTTGGGGTGCAATTTGATACTTTTATTCTTTGATGAAAGACCTGAACATCTCAGTCTCAAATCAAAGCTTTGGGAGACAATTTTTTCAGATCTGTTCCTCATTTTACCATGAGCACCTATCAGCACAATGACTTCCCTTGTTTTCAGCTTGCTTACACTTACAATTTTATGCCAAGTATGAACTTTCCATGTCAATATATTAAAAGTGAAATAAATAATAGCCAAAAAGCACCCTCAGCTAATTTGCCTACATCCTTTTCATTGAGTTTAGCCTACCGAAAAAGAATCCCAGTCAATAGCCAACAGACATGTTTTAACCTCCCAGAAGTCAAAAAAATATAGTTATTTTTTCTGTGCTGCTCCCCACTCTAGGTTCTGAGAACCAAGACTGAAAAGCAGGTATTGTCTTCCTTTGGAAAAGTCCAAATTCATCACACACTTCTAGCACTCTCATCTGGACCCGAATACAACTTAGTTTTTATTTTGTTGTCCCTCTTCATAGATTCAGAAAACAAAAGTATCTATGCAAATATAAACAACAGCACTAGTGTTATAAAAAAATTACCCTACCTAAATCTGGCACATTTGCAAACAGCCTATAACTGAGTACACAACAGCTTAGCTTAAAGGCTTATTGTGGCATGCAATTTAGTCTAGAAGTTATGCCATTAAACACAATAGTCCTTATATCACTATTCAGACTATACCATATTAATGGCAGATATGTACATATTGGTACATATTGTACCTGCCTGTCATGTGCTACAATGTGAATCCTTTGTTATGGTATTACAATTAATCACCAGCTTACTCTGGTGTTAGAAAAAAGCCCCACAACGTATTTCACAGAGAAAGGTTCTCACTGAGTTCCTATTTTGCAGAGCTGTAGCTGTACATCATCGTCTTTTACACACTGGACTGATCTCCCAAGTGCTGCAGCACAATTAGTATTGGAAACAGTTCCATATATTTTCTTTATGAATTACTTAAGAAGCATTGCCATACCTCACTAAACAGCTGTGGGACAAATAAAAGTGTATTTTCAGTGTTTCAATGCACTTTAGTAAGAAATTTTATATTGTTATGCCAGCATTTAAAGAAACACGTTTAAAAGTACACACAAAAAACCAAAATTGCCTAGATTTTCCTTACCTACTAACAGCCAAACAACATTGGAGTCATGTTCTGTTAGGAAGTCTTCCAGCTGTGTGATACTTGGGACAAAACTATCATTTTTTCTTTGATCCATTGCTAAACTCTTCCTGCACCAGCACCTATAGAACTGAAGGGAAAAAAAAAAAAAAAAAAAAAAAAATGAGCAACAAGCACAGTACAGTTTGGAGAAAATTGCGAGAGATTATTTAACATGGTACATACTCAGTCTTTTTCAAACAGGTCTAATTTATTCATTTTATTCCTTCAATAGCATCCTCACGATTCTCTGCTACCCTTGCTTCTAGGCTAGGGCTCCAGAAACACTTCCATTCATCTCAGCTGAAACAGTTTTCAGGCACATGCCTTCCTAAAACAGACTGCAGATCTACAGAATGCCCTCTCCAAATTTAGTACCCTGAATGCCCTATATGGCATATAACAGCAAAGAAATTCATAAAACTGTTGTATCATAGGAGTAAGTCAAAAGGTAACTGAAAATACGAGTAAAAGTGAGTGTGTATTAAGCCTTCTAACATTCAAACGGGAAATATGAGGCAATAGAAGGTTGAACTCCCTGCCCCTGAGGAAGGGAAAGGCCAAAGTTGACACTTTCAGGAGCTATGAAAAATTCCCATAATCTCCTAATCCACTCTGTCCATTAATTCTCTTGCTTTAGGATGGATTTGATCATTGTATAAAAAGTGACTACACAGCATCTCTGTTACAGAGAGCAGAAAACCAGTCGTCCTGATTTTACACGCTTACTCAAACCACCCATAAATTGTCTTGCAACTGGGTTACACTAATTAAGTGCAACTAACAGGGAGGAGCTCTACTTGGTAACATCTGTAATTACACAGCAGCATTTTATTTGCTTTAGTTTGATTTAAAGCCTTCTCCCTTGGATGTTATCTGTCAAGCCTTCTTACGTGAAGAGAGGCGTTAATTCTGTTTTATTATTATTATTATTTTCAAAACAGCTCCTGGCAGCCCGTTTCCCTGAGAGTATTCAACCCTCAAAAAAAAAAAAATTACTTTATTTCCTTTCTTTAAGAAATCTCTGACGCTCTCCATCAAGAACTCTGGAACATAAAACTAAGTAATACCGGTAAGACCTTAGTTTTTGAACTTCAGAACATCTTTGGAATAGTCAGTATTTAGAAGTGCTAGCAATAAAACTAATAATTTAATCAGTTTTTCCTGTAATATCCATAACACTACCAGTAAACAAAATGTGGAAGGAGAAGCTGGAAAAAAACTGCCTTTAACACACCTGTTTCTCCCTTACACTTGGATAAGTAGAGTACCTTGAACTAAGAGCCTACGTTTTGAACTAAAATACAAGTAGAGTCCTGAAAAATCGGTGCTAACAGCTGGCTCATTACTTTTGTAAGAGGGAACAGAATAAGAAGGAAAGACCATGAAAGGAATAAACAGAAACAAACAACAAAATCTCCAACACCAGAACACCAGACAATGCTTCCAGGAGGAACTAACTTACTTCCCCTGAAAAGGGGAATAATAATAAGTGGTAAGTGCCAAACATACAGAGACTTTAAAAAAAGAAGCTCTCGTTTTATAAGGGACATTACAAAGGCAAATTAAAATCACGTAGTAGCACTGTGATTTGCTTTAAGACATTCGTAGTACCTTCATAAAAACCCAAAATGTCAACATGGATGATGCCTCCGCCGGCAGCCTCCGCGAGCCTTTAACCTATGAATGACAGGGTAACTGGAGGAACCCAAATCACCACTTTCCACATAAAAGAAGGATAAACTTGTTCTCTTGGCGAGAAAGAGAGACAAAACAGGGTCACTCTTTTGTGATCAAGACCACCATGGAAGTGCTGTCGGTGAAGACTGCCAATTACCTTAACACCACCACTGTTTCACCTTCAAGAAAGCGACCTGGGGCTTTTTCCTAAACAATTACCACCCAACGTTATGTGATACTGACGCAGGACAGTAAATATTGTTGCGCTCTCCATAGCGCCGTGGCAAGACAACTCAAGAGACTGCAAATCATGAGATCCTGATACTTAGGCACTTAAAAAGAAACAGTGTTCATCATTTTTTGTCATCGCTATCCCCAACCGCAAATTGGCTATCCTTGGAAGTTTTCTGTCACACATTTGCTATTTGCATGCAAATAAACTCAGGAATCCCCCGTCGGTCATCCTGTGTCAATACAGGATTTTGGAGCTCCACAGCCGATCCTTTAACACCCTGCCCACTGATTTTTTATTTTGTTACCCTTCGTCCTCGATTGAGTCACCCGAGGAAGAGGATGATGGCAATGACAGTGTAACCTCCCAGAAAGAGGCAGCAGCAACACCTGCACTCAGTGTGAGCTCTCAGTATGTGTTTCAGAGGAAGGAGGTGATTAACCCATTTAGATTATGAAGCAATTTTGGACATATGAATGTGTCACAGAAAGGGGATGCACGCAGAGACTTAAGTGGTACACACCAATTATAACGTCCCTGCACGTTTACACAGCATGGAGGATGGAGAGGCAGGATCTGGATGACCGTGATTGTTAAAAAGAGATGCAGTCTTCTCAGGACAGATATTAGCTAGTTTCAGTAACTAACATTTCTTTCTGTTGACAATCCTGCACCGAACTCCCTTCATCTTCCTTGTCCTAAATACTCTACTCATAGATGTAAATCGCGCACAGCTCTCAGCTGCCAGCTCTCATCCACCCTCTGTTACACTTCTTCCTGGGGGTGAAATTACTCTGCAGTCAGGCAAAATATTAACTGTTGCACTCTCTGGGAACACTGTTCCATGGGCTGATGAGCCTGTAATTTACAGTCATACTGCTACTGTATTCGCCTGAAGTTTACAGTGGAAGGAAGTGTTGGAAGGATGAGACCAAAGTCTGTGTGGGGAACCAAGTCTTACCAACCCTGCCAATACAAGAAATAAAACGCACCGAAGAGGAAGAGAAACCCAGAACTTCATGTTTACCTCTCTGCACATATTTATAGCATTTTCTCAAGGTCTCTTAACTGTTTTGTGATGATGAGCTCAGTAAAAATGCCTGAATATAGTCCAAAACCATGGCAAGTGTTTTGGTTTATTTGCCTTCTCCACTGCCTTTCTGGGTTTTTTTTAAGCACATCTTTACTGTTCAGTATGTCACTTCTGGCTCTCCTTTACCACACACCGTGTCAAGACGCAAAATGTATTAGCTTTCTCCTGGGAGAAGGACAAGAGAAGATGAAGATTCTGTGGCACTGAAGCGACAGAATCCCAATACTGGTATTCATCTTCACAGCAGTCCTTCAAGGCATTACGTACTCTTCTGTCTGCAGGTGAGATCTCTGAAGCAAGGAGAGGTAAAGGCCAAATCCTTTACTTAGGAAGCCCAAACTGAAATACCTGGGGCCTGCTTTTCAGGTTGTGCATGTGTAGAGCATTAGCATGTTCAAAGCAGAGAGGGGACTGGACTGAAGAAGTGAGGGTTCGATATTAACTGTAGATTTGCTCCCACTGGTCAGACAGGTTTTCTTTATAGCAGAAACACACACTTTACAGACTTGGAAAAAAATAAAATGAATTTTAATTAGTTGTGTCACACATTAATCCATTTTTCTCAGTACTAAAAAGATGCAAGGGATGTTATAATCCGGGGGGATGTACTTCATTTCCAGCCTGCTTCCAGTATTCCAAACTCAATCTAATTTTCACAGCAAATATTCTATCCCTAAAAAGCCAAATATTGAACAGCAGCTGCTTCAAATCTTTATAAACACACTTTAATCGCATCAAATAGGTAAACCAGTTTTAACCTCAGCCTGAGACATTAACACTTAACACCAAGAACAAGATTCTGCTTGAACGAAGTCATTAAAAATTTACAGAAAGCCTGCATATATTAAAGAGTTGATGGGGAAAAAAAAAAAAACAAACCAAAACCAAAAAACAACAACCCACAACAAAACAAACCAGAAGCCTGGTCACCAGAGTGCAGTTGCCTGGCTAAGACAGCTACAACACACCTGTGAAGGGGCTGTACTGTACCTATAGCTGAGGATGAAGGCAAGAGATACTTTATTCAGTGCCCAAGAGCTTTCAAGTAATACAGGTCTCGGTCTGCGTAACGAAAGGAGAAAGAAAGAAACAAATGTCTTGTTGATCAGGTATTTGGTAACACTCTCTTTCCTTGTAGTAGCAGCTGAATAAAACTACTATTCAAAGGTGGGAAAAAAACCCCTAGCATTTCCTCGAGAGAGAAAAAAACACTTCTACACAGTTATGAAGTGGGTAGGGAAATAAAGGACACTGCCAATCACCTTATTTTTACTAGAAGACATGATGGGAATAAACCAGGTGTTTAAATTTGTCGGACATATTCCTCACATCTTCACAGAAACCAAGCACTTACTGAATATATGTTAATTGCTGTTATTAGAGGTTAACTGCCATTCTGAGGATACTCAGCTCCCAACTTCTACAGCTATTCCACGGCAGTGGAGTCACAATTACACCCAAAATGACACATTAAACGACAGGCAGTAAATCCGCCTGGTCTAAATAAATGAACGTAGATGATACGCCTGGATGCTTCACAGCTCCAGTAAAGGAGTCATACCCACAGCCATTCCTTGGAGCCAAGGAAAGAAACGGCAGTTTTGTGCGCTATCCACCCCATCGCTTTCTTTCAAGGGCGCTCCAGCAACAGCTGCTAAGAAATAGCAGCTTTAGATAATTAAATTACAGAACGGAGCCTCACAAACGGAAACACAACTCCCCTGACTTTTCCTCTGAAGGTATCGTGATATTGTCAGCACCCAAACGCCCATTAGGCACATTTCACAAAACAAAAAGCTGCCAACCTTGGCATCTTTCCCAAAACACTCCAGGCTAGGTCTGAAAACTTCAGACCCATTCCGGCTCAGTTTAGGAAGCTCAGCTGTTCTTTAATCAACCAGCAAGGGAAAGAGGAAGGAAAACAAGGAAAGTTGTGCTCAAAAACAAATAAACTGACAGCACCCACACAGCAGTTGCACTGGTTTTGTACCTTATACCAAATTAGCAGTTCTTTTTCTAAGAAAAGACCTAAGACTGAGGCCTATGTTCTTCCCCCTCCAGCAGAGCTTGAAGTAACGATACCGGTAAACCATAAACAACCTAAACTACTGCATTAATTATACTAATAAAATCTTGCTACAACCTCCAGCAGAAACAGCTGAACCCAGAGCACAGAAGAGTCACACCTAGTTAAATCAGTATGTGGACAGCCCTAGTTAAACATAATTTGCACTACAGTAGCTTACATTAGTAAATATCACATTTACTTAAAAATTAATTAAAGTTTATTCAAAGGAACTGCAAGATACAAGATAAAAATCATTCTTACAGTAGCCTACCCAATGAGATTTATTTTACCTAATAGAGAAATAGAAACCACCAGAGAAGCATCTAGAGTAAAAAAAAAAATAAATAAATTTAACAGCCTTCTGAAAGCAGCAAGAAAAATTAGACAAAAAAAATCCAGTATATACTGATTCAGTGTCCAAAAGAGCACGAGTGATATACTTTTATTTATTTTTAGTACAGGACATGAGTTTTAATACAGAATAAATCAAAGACATTTCTGCTATGGCAACCACCACACAGCACCCCTTGCACCACTCAACTGCAAGCCTAGGAATGCCTAATTGAACTGCAGATGATTTTCCATTTAATTTTAATTTGCCTTCCAGACTCGTTCAAGAGAGAGAGTTGTATTCTTGTTTACATTGGCAGCTTTTGATGCTGAAGGAAAAAAAAATATAAAAAAAAAGGAAATGCAACATAAATGCTCATACCAGCAGAAAAAAGTAAGAGCTTCCCTTGTGCACCCTCACTTAAAAAAATCATCCATTTTGGGGATTGTCTCAACAAGGCAATGATCCCCCCCTCCAATTTTTTGAGTTACAGCATCATACCTCTGAAACACTCTATGAAATTGAGTCTTCTACACTTTACGTATGAATTTTTCCAGAAATACCTCCTCTAAGTTTCTCCTCTGACACATGACCACAATTTCAGAAAAGAGGAAAAATCTGCCATAAATCAAACTGGGAAAAAAAATAAATAATAAAATCAGCCCTGTGCTTACATATGAATCTATATATTGTCATCCTTAAATTAACTTACGTATAGGTCTTCATTACTGTTCTGTCTCAGTCTGCAGTCAACCCAAAGATTTTGGTGCAGCAACAAGTGCTCTAGGAAGTTATATAAGAAGATAAGAAGTTCCTAGGAGCAGGTAGCACAGCTCACCACCACTGTAAGCACAGGGTAACTCTGCACGCTGCTAACAAAGAGCGGTAAACTCTGGCCTATTTCCCACAGGATAAAATTATGCAAAAGGCCAATTACCAAAGAGCAGCTGATGCACGTTTCACATGCCAAAGTTTTCTAACAGCATAACCCGAAAGGGGAGAGCTACTTCAGCCTGCCACATGTGAGGATGAGAGCTCTGCTCTCACAGAGAAGTCCCGGATGTGCAGGTACCACCCAGCCAACCCGAGACCACCCACTACAACCAAAATCCCCTCCTGGGTGAGCACTGTCAAATTGGGCAAATTCAAGCCACGATCCTAAGCAAACATCCCTCAGCATCCGTTTAGAGCTAACCGCCTAATCGGCCCTTAAGCACTGTTGAATAATCTATTAACATGCTCATAGAAACAAGAGGACTATTTCCCCCTGCGCTCCAGGGTTTTGGGTTTTTTCTCAGTTGCCAAAATTTCTGTCCGATTGTTTATCTGGTCATTACATTGGGCACATAAAAACTGGGAAAAAAAACCCCAACAAACCCTGCAGAGCTACATTTTTTTAAAAAGCCAGGAAAGTAGAATTAAGTGATTAAATTTCACAACAAAAGTCCCATGAGAGCAATTGTGGTCTTTTTCATATTAAACCAAATAAAATTATATGGAGAGATACATCTGTTGCAATAACCTACCAACTCTGGAAGTTTTTACAAAGTTTAGCAAATGTTGCTGTGAAGCTGTGTCTTAAGAAGGGAAGCAAATCCGGACATAACTTATGACAAGGATATCAGCTATATGCCAATCTTTGACATACAACTCCACCACATCAAGCTGTTAGAGCATATCATGTCGATAAATCACAGCGGGGTTTTTTTATTGATAACGTGAAACACAAGCGAGTTATCATTGCAGCTTTAGACACATCTAAAAGCATTCTGGGTTAAATGAGTGCGTGTGTTGAACCCTGCAAGGCGCTGGCAGAGCCCGTCTTTCACCGGCCAGGGACCAGTGAAACTTTCCTCGCAGGCCAAACAAAACCGGAAGAGCCTGAACTCCCCTCCTCTGACCTGACACCCGCCGCTAGCCCACAGAAAACACACGCAACAGGGGAAAAAAAACCAAACAAACAAACAACCCAAACAAAACAGGAACCCGTGAAACCGGAGGGGCTTCCTCTCGTATCACGGAAAGCGGAGGGGGCCAGCAGAGGCACCGCGGACGCCAGTACCGGTAACACAACGTCCTTTTGGGCGGAGAAGGCAACGCTGGCAGATCCCCTCCGCCTCAGCACCAGCGGGCGCGGAGGAGGTGCGGCCCCCGGCCCCTTCCCCAGCCCGGCGGAGGCCCGCGCCGGCCCCAGCGCGCTGCCGGCCCCCGACTCCTCCCG
>JAAGNO010000042.1:5299-22379 GCA_033439905.1 Ceryle rudis
CTCTTCTCTTCTCTTCTCTTCTCTTCTCTTCTCTTCTCTTCTCTTCTCTTCTCTTCTCTTCTCTTCTCTTCTTCTCTAAGGCTGACTCCTACTCTCTTAATATTGATGGATGTCCTCACAGGGGCAGTTGTAGGGACACGCAGAAGGGCTACTGGAGAGTGCTGTCAAAAAATGAACATCTAATTCGTGACTAGGAGCATCTGCCCTTACAGCCTGATTCTAAACGTCACATATATTTCATGGAAGAATGAGAGCATGGCAGTACCACATGACCAATCAAAACAGCTCTGATTTCAGATCTGCAGTACTCCCAACAGAGTTAGCAAATGAGTTGCAGACCAGGAACTATCTGCAAATAGTTTCCAATAATGAATTGAGGTGCGAAAGCTGCAATCTGCTCCTAGACAATCTGTAAACAGAGGGAAGGAAAATTCACCAAAATAAATTATTCATTTCAGATTACTTTCCTAGCTCATGTCTCAACTTGAAATCCTCCAGGGCCTGCAGAGATTTCCAAGGATGCTCCTATACCTTAGGCAGTGCGGTGCTGGGGGCAGACACAGTGATGGAGAGGCAGATAAGGGTGTCCTGTCACCACCTTGCCAGGACTTTATCCTCCTAACTGATGTGGATATGCTACCAAACATGAACCAGCTCCATGGGTTGCCCAGAGACAGGGAAGGTAGCAATATTCCAGGCCAAAAATTGTGTTCTTGCCCCCTCTCCCTGCTGACATCACCAGAGATAGAAGAAGGAAGGGGAACCACCCTGGAGCAGGAACCAAAGCAGAGATGGGATGGGGAATAACCGGAAAAGGAGAGCACACTGCTGAGGGATAGAGGAGTAGGGCAGGCTGGAGGCAAAGTATAACTGCAGGCTGGACCAAACCATGTGGGACATGCAGATGTGCCCCATCATGGCATGGCATTCCTAAATAAGGGCACGTGTGCTGGGTGCTGGAGCCCACTTGTATGATAATCAGGAACTGCACCCAGCCATCCTCTGGAAATCTTCCAAACAGCCTTAGGAGAACAAATTGGCCTTTAGGAAGACTGAGTTCCCTGAGAGTAGCTCAAGGTTTCCTGAGGGCACATCTGACTGGGCAAACACCACTAACCTCAGGCAGACTGTTCAGGCGATGGGGGACTATGAGCAGGCTGCATTTGGATGATGTGAGGGATTCAGTGTCCCATGCCTATTCACTCTCTCTGATGAGCTTAGGACTTGGCATGGCTCGATGCGTGAGAAACTGGCTAAAGAGCAGAAAAACTGTACATGGTAAAGAGAAACATATGGAGCTGGAGGAAGGTGCAAGATAAGAAGCTGGGATATGGCAGTGATTATTTTTTCAGTCATATGCAAAGATTGCTCCTTCTGAAGTGGCTTGAGCTGTCTGTGTCCCCTCTTATGCAGGACCTTCATCTGGGACTGACCAGCTTTAGATAGTTTTGTCATTTTGCTCATTGGTGTTCCATGGATCTCCAAGTGCCACGGTCTGGCTCTTTTGTTTTCCAAAAGCTGTAGTGCAGCCACAAGCCTTCAAAACCCAACATGTGTACCAGCAGACTGGACTGGAGTGCATTAAGGGGTTTCACAGAAAGGTGTCTTCTTTTTTGTCTTCTTTTATTAGAATTAAATAATTAAAGTTCTCGTGCATGTTTTCCTGAAAGCATAGTGGGGGGGATGTTGAGCTGCCATATGAAAGTGCAAAGTTCAGAGCAGAATATTCCATCCCTGATCATTCCAAACTGGGCAGAAGACTTGGGGAACAACGTATTGCTTACAATATAAGAGGATTTTAGATTAAATGTGACCCCAGCCATCATTTGGAGAGAATCTGAGGCGAGTTGGACGTTTTTGAAGGTTATTTTCTGTCCTAAAACTTGCTCTGTGTTCACGGGAGTACAGTAATACTCAAAACAGTGAGCTCAAATCTGGCGGCTTTGTCCTTGATCTATTTTGGCAATTATTGTCCCAAACTACAGTGATGTCCCCAAATGCCAGTGTTTGGCCTTCTGGAGCTGCCTGTCTTACAGCCCAGATAGCACTGATCACCAAGCCACAGGATTACCACCGTGTTAGTGCTGCTCTGGACCACAATGATATTTCAGGAAGATGTGAGCTGATACTATTGAGGCTTTACAAAGACCATTTCAGCTTTAAAAAATAACTCCCCAAAAATGCTGGCTCTTAACGAAGGCTTTACTAACATCGCTGTCAAGGCAGTGGCTTTGCTCTGTGGACAAAAGGCAAGTGAACATTTGGGCACCTGAATCCCAGGGGTAAGCTGGGAAGTGGTGTGAGGAACAGTCCAGTGAGAGGGAGGTGGTGTTTTTGGCAGTGGCCTGATCCTAAAAGACCTCCTGTGGCCTTCGTTGTGAAACCCACTGATCTGGTGGCCACTCGGTCATCCATCCTTTCATATCTCAGTTTAGAGGCTGAAGAGATGACTAAAAGCCTATTCTTGCACATTGTGTCTCTGGGAAAAATGAAGTGCCCACGTAGTTTCCTAAAGAAAGTGGTTTTCAGGAAAAGACAGAAGGCTGGAGGTAAACATAATGCTTCTCTGTGGGAAGACTCAGTGTCCCATGGAAATCAGTTCTGCAGTTTCATTGAAAAATTGACACTCTGAAAACCAGCTGCTCAATTTAGAGACCAAACAGTGGCAGGAAGAATTGTGAGCTTAATGCCTCTTGTTCCCATCCTCTGTAAAAGCAGGACTCCTTGAGGCCACGCTGACTGGTTCTTGTCCGGGTGAAGACAGGCAGGGCCACTCACACCATGCTAGCTGCTCACCAAGGGTAAATGACACAGTGCATCATGAGAGATGAAGTCCAACCGTGAATGTTGGAGCATGCTGTGAAATGAGACATGCAAATTTCATCTCCAGCAAAACCTTGCCACAACATTGCTGAACTGAAGGGCCTCCACAGTTGCCTCTATGACATTCATCTTTCCCTGTCTCCTGGGTGCTGATGTTTGTGCCACCCCTTGCTAAGGATTGTAAAATGGGCCACTTGAGGACACTGATTTGGCTTTTCTTGTTCCAGAGATCTCAAGCACTCGAGAGCCCCTCACAATTTCCCATGCTGCAGGCAGAGGTTCAGAAGCTCGAGGGAGCTGGTGCAGGTGTTGCAGTTGTGCCTTGATGTGAGTTGGGGCTTCTCGCTTTTCCTCGGATTCAAGTCACACTGCGCTGACGTTGGAGGTGCTCTCCTTGGGCTGTGAATAACAGTGATCTGCTGCCTGGCCGAGGAAAGCGTCCCTTTAGATGAATACCCCCTTACACAAGTGTTTGCGCAGGGGCTGCGTTCAGGTGGCCAGACCAGGCCGTGTTTGAACTGAGGTGCCATATGGTGCAGAGATTGTGCTGTCCATTACTTTGCAATGAAATAATATTTTGGTTTATGATTGTTTGCAATTAGCCTCCTGCAGCAGATGAATAATCTGCTCTTGTTGATTCGACAGAGACGTTGTTTGGAAAGGGGACAAATAGCATGTTCCGCCTCACCCAGCAAGCAGAGGCATTAAAGGAGAGAAATACAGGCAAGCCAGTAATTCGCAGCAACAACTCCGGTACATTTAGCAACGCTGGCATAAAGCAAGGAAAAAAAAGCAACAAACAGTGGTTGGAGGAACCACAGAACCTGCTGCCATGAGGCAGATCAGCCGCTTGCCACTTGAGCATGGCTGGAGAGAGGGGTCAGGGAGGGGAAGGGGCAGACCCCTGCCCCAGGCTGCTCATCTCTGAAGTGTGACAGCCACCAGCACTGCAACCCCCGTGGGAGAGATGCTTTCTCGCAGTCAGAAGATATAAGCCATTTTCAGAAGGCGAACAGATTTTGGTTGGGAGGTGAGGGAAGCGGACGGCCAAGAATAGAAGGGAACAGTGGGCGTAATTCTGACTCCCTGCTGCATTCAAAGTAAAGTACAGGACAAGTTTCAAGGAAACAGCGGCCAGACCTGGGGGGAGCTGGCAGAGAAAATCCATCCTGGCAGGGTATCGGTGATCTGACCGTGCTGCCCCAGAGGAAGCAAGAGAGCACCAGTGCAGGCACATTGTTTGAGTATCACAAAGACGGGATACATCACCACGCTCATCTCAAGCAAGGCACAGAGGTACAAATTATAGTCTTCTTATTAAGGACTATAAAGCAGAGACATGAAGCAGGACAAGATGATCCTGAGTGGCAGCAGTGAAGTGGATCTTAAGCTCAACGGAGCTGAGAATGAAACAGAGAGAAATCATTCAAGTCACCGATAGCTGATCACTATCAAAACATAACATTATTAAATATATGTACACGTATATCTTTCTGGCGTTACAAACCGATGCGCTCTGGCACCCAGCGAACCGCAGAGCTCAGCTTAACGCCATCTACGCGGTGAGAATGGGAATTGCATGAGGCCATCCCAGAGCAGGAGGGATGGCAGGATGGCAGGGACGACGACGATGTGCTTTCTGCTCCGCTGTTTGCCGCTGTTCCTTCAAAGCGCAGCGTGTTCAGTAGCCTGGCATGGTCCTGCCGGGTGCCCGGCACACACACCATCTGTGTGTTGACCCACGCGGTGATGGGGAGGGACACCAGGTAAAGCCAGCAGCCCCAGGGCACAAGGCTGAGAGACAGCTGCAAATGCCAGGCAAGACAGCCCTGAGCGTTTCTGTGCTGTAAGAGCTGTGACTTTGGCTTCTTTTCTCCATGAGTGGTACCTGCAGGGCAGGGGGCTTTGTCCACAGTCCGCTGGTATTTGCTTATCACTGCAGCTCTGGCTTGGGCACGAGCTGAAGCACTGGTAGACAGGCTGGAGGCAGAAGGCAGAATTAAAAATGTGCTGTTGCCTTGGGCATCTCAGGGATGATGGGCATGGTTGAAGGGGTCTTCTCTGTGAATTGGTGTGGAGTGGAGGAACCGTGGTGCTGAGGCTGTCCATGGCCAGAGCTGCATCTCTGACAGCAAGCAGGAATGATGCCCAGGGAGCAGTGCAGGAACAGGGCAGCTATGAAGGACACCAGCCTCTGTCATCCCCTGGACACCACCCACAGATACTGGCATGCAAAGAAGAGCAATCAGGGATGGGAGGGCTCAGCATCTCAGCACAGAAGGAAAATCCTTCCCTGATCCTCAGTGGGGAGATGACCTACCTCTGCTCCTGCACATCACATCTGGTGAGAGGAACTGTCCTAGGGGCACGAACCCTCATACTGGATACACGGGGGACCATGGTGGTGGAGTTCTTACCCCTGCTACTGCCCAGTGCCCTAGCAGCAGGGTAGGACTCACTGCTGATTCCCCATTCCTCCTCCTCAAGTTCTTCCAGAACCCATCTGACCCCTTTAGCTAATGCACCCATCTTAATGTCCTCATTAAGGACATTTCACAGTCCTGCCTCTTCCTTTTGTGATACTTGGTTCCATTTTCACCTCTGCTGCAGTCCCATAGCTGTGAGGAGCCACGGACAGCAATTGCATCCATAAAGGAGCCCGTAAGAGGATGCATCCCATCAAGCTTTAGCTCCTCTTGTGTTCACATCAAAACTGCAGGAGGGCAGGTGCACGGGACTAAGCAGGTCCACTAGCAGTTGGTCTGTGTGTCTTGTTGGTTGTCTCAACCGCACTAACCCTGGCTGAGTTCCCACCGAAGCAGCAGGGGAAGGCCTCATGTAAATACTCCTCTACCTTCCATAGCTGTTTATATGGCAAACATCTCTGATCTGGTCTACCAAGTGCCTTGTGGAGAAGAGCTGTCAGTCATGTGCGCTGGAAAACTGCAGGCTGGGACATTCTTGCACCACTGCTTGGGTGTGGAAGGACCTTTGATGTCTGGAGAGACCTCAGGGCTGCTTGCTTCCTTCCTTCAGGCTCCAGAGGGTCTGGGAATCACACAGACAACTTGATGTCACACTAGAGTAACAGAGAAGCCACCTCTGAAAGGCACCTTCCAGTTTATGTGTAATAATGTGTGTCTGAAATACATAAAATAGTTTCAGAATGAGGAAGATCATTGACAGGTTTACGAAAATTCACTTGAAAAACTGTTTCAAAGCATTACAAATGTAGCTTGCAAATATCTGGATGTGTTTGCTGTTCTCATAGAGGAGTGGGTGGTTGGTGCCTTTCTGCAGTGCTCCCAAGGAGCTGCTGTGAATATCAGAGCTTTGCAAGCCACACTTCTGAAGTATCCCTGAAATTACAGCCCTGCAGCCTGCACGTCACTGGAGAGGGAGGATGAGCTCCAGGAGGACAGGAAAGTCTTTTTAAGTCAGACTGAATAACATCTCACCAGCCCTTCAACTCATGGTCACAAGAGCAATTTTTTTTCCCCTTTAAATTGCATGGAGTATCTGATGAGCTGCTGCAGAGCTCATGGCTGGGGTGTCCCCCAGACCGGGAGTGGTGATGCCTTGGAAAAATTAGAAAACCAGGAGCGGGGACCTTCCTCAGCATCTGCTGTCAGAATCTTGTGGCAGCCTCTTGGGCCACTTTCACTTTCCAGGGAGGTAAAAAGGGCTGCATGGGTTTGCCTGATGCCTCCAGCTGGTCCTTTTGAGACAGGGCTCAGGCAGAGGGGGAAGTTCCTGAAACTGCTGCCAACTCGTGGTGGCTACCACCCAGATGTGAAGTACCACTCAGTGGGGTTTCCCAGGCAGGCCGGTCTGGGTGTCCAGACTGCAGGCAGGTGGACTCTGACAACCTGGGCATTTGGAGATCTCTGAGGGATGTCTGCAGTCATCTTCCAGCCAGGCTTTGTCCGTTCTCTGCAGCACCTGGGTGATGAGCAGCCTGTCTGGCTCATGGCTCCTGACAAACACAGCTCCCTGTTCACTTTTAATAACAACGAGCAGAAAAGGAATGATGAAAATGGATTTTTATTCCCCCTCCCCCCCTTCCTTTTTCAGGAAACCTGGCAAGATATCAAAATACTCCACAGCCACTCTGCGCCTGGAGAATGTTGCCCAGCTCTTCCATGTGCTCCTTTGCCAGGCCTGGAGCAATTGCAGATCTTATTTTCAGCAGCTGAACTGGCAGCGTAAGCGGGAGGAGAAAGCTTGGCTATCAGTCATCAGGAGATACTAATCACTCCCACGGAGGTGTTTACTGGAGGGGCGTACGTGTGTGCGCGCGCGCGTATGTGAGATGGGAGATGAACTGCCATTAGAATTGCAGATCGTGCACTTGTTAGCAAAGTGCCAAGACCCTGCTTTACAATTTGCTAATAATAAGCCATTTGTTCCCAGGAAACAAACGCCCAGATTTATGTCTTACTCACAAAGGACTCCAATAGATATATTGATACCCTGTGAATCTGCAGCAGAGAGAGATATTGAAAAGCGGCTGTTTACTCCACTCCATCAAGCTCCTCTATCGATAACTGGGAGGCATTTATTTCACTATGGATAGACCACTTAGAATTGCTAACTCTCCATTGCCAATACATCCCATATTTAGGGTTATTATATCACCATAAAATAGCGTTATGGAGCTATGAATATAGGCACACATCAATATCCACTACTGCAGCCACTGCTGATTCGTTTACCTGACAGTGCTGGGAGAGCCCAGGCAGCCCTGAAGCCCAGAGGAGAGGGAACAGAGGTTTCAGGAGATGAATATGCAAAGGAAGAGCTCTTGGTGCCTCTCACCTGCCTGGGTGAAGAGCCAGGTGATGCCTGCTCTCTGGAGAGGCAGTGTGCAGACGGTCTTCCCTTGGCACTGGTGACTCAGTTTACCAGCACTGATGCTCCTGGGCTGGCCAGGAAGCTGCCAGGCACCTGAAAACAAGTGCAGGAGCTCTATTCTTCCTCTACAGACATGGCTACACTCATGGTTAGGGTGCTAACCAGAGCATGTGGGGATGAAGGATGTTTGTGGTGCTTCCAGGTGAGCATGGATAGGACACGTCGGAGCACGGTTATTTGTTCTCCTGTTTGGCAGGTGGCACTTTGCTCTGGGATCATTTTCCAGAAGACCTCAGCTCCCAAGGGAAGCACAGCATGGAGAGAGACACCTCAGGTGTCAGCAGGAGGAGTTTCTTCTATGGGGGGGGGGCAGGGGTCAGTTTCAGACACAGGAAGGACTAACGGACAATGCTGATGGGATTCCACTGGGGGTTTGCGCCCATCCATAGCCAAAATACCCCATTCACATGTTGAAAATCTCTCACCCCACGCTCAGGCACATCCGTATTTCTTGGTGATTCATTAAATCCGGTGTAAGCTCTCCAGGTGGCAGCTCTGGGTGCACAACACAGTAGCTGCTACCAAAACGGGCCTCTCTGAGGCTGTATTAGGCATTGCAGCTTACATCTCTATTACGTTTTAGCTGCTAAATAATGCACTAATGGAAAAGGAAACCTTAGCCAGGGCATCTAGATTAAGATGCAGAGCAACCGCAGCGTTTAGCTTTAATTTTCTGGCTCCAAGTGATGTATTTCTTAGCTTTATTTCTACATCTGTATGTATTTTTTCACATTGGCTTTCCAAGAAGAGAGGAAACAGATTTTTGACTCTAGCAGTTGAACTTTTGCTGTTAACATTTTCCCTCACAATAATCTTTTTTTTTTTTAGTTCACAAGGAAGCTGACAAATCTAAGAAACCAAATGCAGGCAAGTACCCAAAGCACAGAAAGGGCTGAGAGGTGCCTTCAGCCTTGTCAGACATCTCTACGCTGGTACAGCTCTTTGATATATTAGCTCCATCAATCTCTCTATCAATCTCTCTATCAATCTATCAATCTATCTTTCTGCTTACTGATGCTTTGAGGGGGAGTGGCCTTTCTCTTTATTTCTGACTATTAAATTAATAATTAGCGCTTCATTTCCCCAGGACCTCCAATGCCCAGACAGTATTGATTTATCAAAGATGCTACAGTGGAAAGATGGAGCCTCTTTCATTGAAGTTTTGGGCAGAGAGTCAACAGGGTTTCTAAGCTATTAAAAGCTACATTTCCTGTGCTCCCAGTCCAGAGAGCAATCAGTCTGAGGAGAGAGGAGCCAAGGAGGGTGTACTGCTGCAGGCTACTCAACCCTGTGCTAGCCCACTCAAAGCCCTCCTGATGAACTCACTCTGCAGAGGGCACTGGAGCTGGTAGCTCCCCAAGGCTCCCGGTGACACCCCGTTCCCAGCCTGGCACCGTCGCTCATGTTTCTGCTGCTCTTCTGATCCTCACAGAGAGCCCATGCTGAGAATCCTTGGGGCAGAAAGCACCTTTCCTGCTGCCAAAGTGGGATTCCAGGCTCAGGACACTCCCCATGGCTGGGCAAGGAATAGTCAAAGTCACCTGTTTGTTTTAACAAGGGCTTGTGGTTCCTCTGGAGAGTTCTCAGCTGCTGCTGGAAAGAGAAATGAGTACAGGGATTTGGCTAGGGAAAGTAGCCTTAATTACCTTTTGCATGTCATAATTGCTCTTCTTTCACCTGATTTTAAAACCAGAATGTAACTCACCACCATTACCCAAAAGCTGGCTGGTCAATCCCAAGCATTTAACAATTCTTTTATTTGAAGCGGGTGTTTATGAACTAATAAAGCATCGCTAAGAAATCATGGCAAACAAGGCTGACAGTGACCAAAGCAAGAGACAAGAGGTTATCCACCTCAGCATGATCATCCGTGACCCAGCCCAGGATATCTCCTATCAAATCCTTTCAGAATCGGGTTGCAGAATACACCCAGGACCCAAGACACCCAGAGTACACCTGGAGATCAAGCCCACAGGAGTATACTAAGGGCATGAGAACAGCTAAGGCTCATCAGGAGGCTCTGCTCGATTCAGTTGGAGCTGAAATGTGGGAAGGATGATGCTCTGAACAGCCATGCTCGGGGCACAAAGGCCTGGCAGACAGAACAACCTGCTGTAGATACCCGGAGTGGCAGAAGCAGAACGTTGGCACAAACAGCTGCGCAGGGGATAAGCAGACTTAGCGAGGCTTTTGCCCACAGCTGCCTAGCACAAGGGAAAACATATGTAAAAAAAAAAAAAAAAGTCTTTACAAATAATCTTAAATCTAATCTGTAGCTGCAAACTCTCTACACTTAACCACAATCACACGTCACATGCAATGCTGCAGAGTGCGTTACGGTGACATGTGTCACTCACACGCTGGCTCGTAGGTTTTAACAGCACCGCATGACACGTCCTCTCTGGGTCACATCAGCAACTGGGCCATTGTCAGACTGGGCATCTGGGATCCAAATCGCACATGTTTACAACACACCTTCTTGAGATAAAGACTGGAGACATTTAAGGGATTAACGGACCTATCTACGACAGCTGATCATCTTTCCACGGAAGAGCAGTTCCCAGAACAGCGTGGTTCCACCAGTGGAGTGGAGAGGGGTTAGAAACTGCACTAGGCTCTCAAGGTTTGTGTTTATTAGTCTTCTCCCACCAGAGGCTTGTCTCTCCCCATGGTGCCCTGCAGGAGCGTGTCTCCACGCACCCCAATGTCTAAAAGTCTCTCCTGTGCTGTCATTCCACAAGCAGTGGATCAAAAGTCTGCATTTTTCATTCTGCATCTCAGGGATGCCTGGTGAGACTGGATTCCCAGCTGGGAAAGCATTCTCCTTTCACCCGCTCAGCTTCCCCACTTCCCCAGGCACCAGCCCTGCCCTGGCAATCAATCCTACACCGCAGGTCTGACCAACAGTGACATCCTGAGCAGGGGAAAAGGAGGGACCGGGCTGGCTCTGAGAACAACTGACCCAGACAATCCAGGTGAGGCCACCCAGAGTCTCCAGCAGCATCCAGAGCACACAACAGGAACAGCAGTGGGTTTGGGCCTGCTCCAGAGACTGGAGTCAATGGGTGCCATCTGTATCTCGCCTCTCTTCCAACATTTCTGGGGGTTTGGTCTGGAGAGCAAGGATTAATACTCTGAAGACCTGACCATCCAGTATCCTAATAGCAGGAGGCAAAGACAGGGTGCCAAAGGAGTGAAAGCAAGCATGGCCTCCATCTGAGCACATGATTTTGAGGCCCTTTGGGCAACTGGCATCTGATGGCTTGGTGCTAAGAGCAGAGAGCTGCAAGAAGAGTCAAAGCCAAGAAAAGCTGCTGCCACCACCACCATTGCTTGTCAGATATGGACAGCACATGGCTGCCCAGCTCAGAAGACCAGGCACCCAAGGGAGGGGAGCACCTGCCTGGTCTGAGACAGCATCTGAGAGCAGAGTAGGGGGACAGCACGAGGAGACACATCTCTGTGGAGACACACCTCTGCTGGGGTGTCCTGCTCTCCTGGGTGACCCTGAGGCTCCTCTGAGGTAGCACTGCTCAGCAGCTGGCACCTTTGCTGCCAGCAGTCATCATCCACTGCATGCCACTGGAGCAAGTGCCCAAGCCTGGCATAGCAAGCCCTGGAAGGATTTTCCCTTACGCTGGTTTGAACTGTGACCATAATGGGCTGTTTATTGTGCAATTCAGGAGAAATTTACGTTGCCCCAGATGTCTCCCAGTAGTTAACAGAGCTGTGAGCAAACTATGCTACTGGAAACATCACTGAAATTTCATAAAATGACAGAAAAAAACCCTCAAAAGCTTTGTGTCTGGAGCTGATTGAACCAATATTAATTGGAACAAATTTTCAAATACAGGCTCAGGCCACAGCTCCTGTCTTTGGGGCATTTCTTAGATGCCAGAAGCAGCAACCAGTTGTCTGGCAAAAGGGGAGCTGAGCAGCATCCAGGATGGTCTCCAAATAGGAAGCTTCTACATTCTGGCCTCATCATCCCAGATGGACTCAGGACCTCCACAGGCTTACGCAGAAGCTAGTCCCCAGCTGGTGCGTGGTGCAGACACACTGCTCATTTTCTGCTTCAGGCGCCCTGGTTGCTGCTATCAGGAGGGTCAACACAAGTCCTACAAATAGTCCAAACAGCTTGGAGTTAAATTTACAAATGTTTGTGGCTACTGGGGTGTTGCTTTATCTTTTATCAAGGCAGCAGCTGGGCTCAGTTGCAGGAAAAAAAAATGAGGAGAAGAGGACAGCAGAAAAACATATCTGTAAAATTCAAGGATATTTGGAACAGCCTCTGGAAAAAAAAAAAAAAAATCTAATGATTTTTAAGTCAATTTCCCCCTTTTTCAGGATTTTTGTTTCATGATTTTTGAACTCCTAGGTTGACTGGGCTTTCACAGGGAAAAAGAAAAACCCTTGGTATTCTGGGTAAGTAGCAAAGAAAAATGGGATTTACCCATCAATATCTGTGCATCTTCCATCTCTCTCTGAGCACCTAAAAGTAGATCCCCCAGCAAAATGATCTTGCTAATCCTACTGTCCTAAATACTAGTGAAATATTCAGGATATTGTTAAACTTGACAAAAAACCCCCACATTTCTGTAAGTACCAGAGGACTATTTCTTTTTTACAAGCATATAGTAAGTTTGGAAATGCTGATTGACACTGGAGTGAGTCCCTGCACTCTGTCACGGCCACACCACTGCTCCTCCCTGGGAGGCATCTGGGCTATGTGACCAAGACTGCCAGCGCCAAAGCGAACCAAATGATGATGGTGGTTCAGGCCACTGCCTCTCTGCTGCTCTGTGGAGAAGCCGCCCAACACCTGCATTTGGTGTTACAGAGCAGCTGAGCAGACTGTTGGTTTGCTGTACCATCAGCAGCCATGTACATACAGCAAAGCAGCTTGATCCACGAGAACTGGGCTGAGGAGCACCAGAGCAGGACATCCATCCCTTGCAGACATTAGGAAAAACATTTCTTGTGTGGCCAGCTCTGGTTTGTAGGAACAGAGGTGTTCTCTGTCAACAGGGCACAGGATTTGGGTCAACATGTCACCTTGTCACTGGAGAAGAGTGACCAGCACCCTGCCAGAGCTTGGAAGGACCTGCCTATCCACCTCACCTCAGGAGTACACACCCACCTACAGAGTACACCAACCACGCTGAGGTGTGGGGGATGTCCAGGGGATGAGAAGAGAAAGGGAAATCCTTCATTCCTAAAACCAAACACCTTCTGCACCCATGGAGATCCAAGACAGGATCGACATGGAGCATTTTCACTGCTGTTGTTCCTCATCAGCTAATATATTACAGAAAAAAATCTCCTAAAGCTGCACCACTGTTTCCTCTTACCCCCACAGGTATAGGAAGGGCAGGAGGAGAAAGATGGAGCTCACTTATCTGTATGTTGTCAGCGTTTGCTGTGGAAATAGAAAGTTTTGAGCACTGAAACCGCTCAAGAAGCAGGAAAAAACTTGCTTGAAATGTTAAACTCTGGACTCCAGAAAACAAGTTTCAGAGAAGAAAAAGTCAGGATATCTCATGACTGTCAACTGCAAAGAACTGCTTTGTGTTTCATTATTTATATATCTTACTCTCTTGTATTATTTTCTAAGCTTCCATTGTTGTCAAATGATCCTTTTTACAAAAGTTTCACAGATTAATTTGTTCCCCCTTTGCCTTTCTTCTTGGTTTTCCCTTCTTTTAGCAGAAATTTCCCTATTTCCAGTTCCTCTGCTGTGTTGTCGCTGATCCAGCTTTCAGGCTGACAAGTCTATCTCCTCCTTTCCTCCTTCTCTTTCTATTTCTTATCATGTTTAATTTCCTCCTCCCAGCTTTCTCTCCCATTAGGCAAGGTGTGTGCTGAGGCTGCTGTGGCTCTTCTCACACAGAGGGACCAAATTAAACCTGATGGGGTGAGGAGGGATTATTTATTTATTTATTTATTTTTTTAATAAATAAATTGACAAACGGTCAGTGGGGAACAGCCTGACACAGGCACTCCAGGGCAGTTCACCAGGGTGCAGTTTAAAGACAGAAGTCAGCAAGGAATAGCTTGAGGTTTGCTACCAGATGTGGTCTGGGGTGTAACTGAGCATGACCACTTGGGGACAGCAGTACGAGACATGAGTTTGAGGTTAGCAGATGGTGGGCAGCAGTAGACTGACCACAGAGGGTTTGGATCTGAGCTCTCCTGGGGGAGCAGGACAAGAAAGTTTTGAGGCTGAGTTCAGGGGGCAATAATGTTACAGGTGAGCCATCGTGCTGGAGTGGGTTGTAGTGAGCTTGAAACAGCGATGAGAGTGTCCCAGGCTTTGATAGGAATAGCTGGTGGTGAGTTCTTGGGTTGAGTTGAGTTCTGGGGTGAGTTCTTGGGTTGGAAGGTTTAAGGCACGCACCTGCCAAACCGCCTTGGCAGTCCTGTGGGCGGGAAAGCACTTTGGAGTTTGCAGCTTCTGGGGCTTGGGTGGCTATCATGTAGTTATATTTTAGGGTCACTCCTCTGCATATAACAGCAATAGAGGTTCATTAACCTCAGTGGGGACCTGAACTGATTCCACCACCAGGAAATATCTTCATACAATAAATTGGGCACCAAAGACCCAAATATTTCACTGCCACTGCCTAGGGGACAATTGTCAGTGCATTTAGAGACATGACCTGATGCATAATCCAACAAGAAAGTAGTCCAGGGCAAGCGCTTGTGGGGAGGTGGAATGAAGCCCTGGTGAGCAGGGCAGTGGGGTGGCTGGAGAGGACAGTCTCAGCTGAGAGTTCCCCTAGAGGCCAGTTGAAAAAATCTGGTGATACCTGACTCCTCTTAAAGACAAGAAGGGACAACGTGGGCAAAGCAATAGGACATTGCCAGTGGTTAAGACCTTGTGTCAATGGCTGCCACAACAAAAGAGCAAAGATGGGGTTTGGAGGCCATGCAGTTACCAGGCTGTGTTGGGTGTTGATAGCAGCTCTAGAAAGAGAATGATGGAACTGGAGGTTCCCTGGCTTGGCCATCAACAACACCATACCGAAACACTGCTGAAAACCCAGGCTTTAAAGCCAAGACAATTTTCACAACTAGATCCCTCAGATATCTCTGGAATTAGCTTTTCCCTCCTGGCTGGACTCAGTACTTGGGTGCTCCCAGACATTTTGAAATGCTGAGTTTGAGGAAATCCAAGCACTTCTCAGAGTTTTTCTTAGCCGAGCTCTGTCTTGGCTGCGTGCGTTATGGACAAGGTGCTCTGCAGAGCAGCTCGGAGCCACTGCAGGTTTCCAGTGGTTTGCATGCAAGCCAGAAATCTTTGGCCCATTGAGATTAATTCTTGGAGGGTTTTCATCAGACGATCCTGGGAAGAAAAACTTCAGAAATACACCCAGCTGGAGCAGGTGAGTGCTGCTGTCAGTGCTCTGGGAAATAAAGCAGTTAAGGACATTTGGAATAAATGTCAAGAAATTGCAAGGAGACTCACCTGCTCATTATTTTTATAACTTCTTGCTGAAAGAATGCTTCTTTAGGTAGCAAATGAGGGTGCCGTGAGAAGCATAAATGTCGTGTCTCTTTTTTTTTTTTTTTTTCTGAATTCACACTAAGCAGAGGCATCTGCCTGTTACAAGTTTCTGATAATGAAGGGCATGTAATAGTGACCCCACATAGCATGAGCGAGCCCTGTTTAACATGCTCCCACTTCCCTGGGTGTTCATTACGAAGCTGGCTGTGCCTGATGCAAACTCATCCATCCCATTATTGCTCTGCTCTTTATCTGGGGATCACTTGACCAAGTTGAGAGCTTTGGTCTTCGAGGGAATATGTTTACACTTGAAGCACTTGTGCATTTATTGTAAGTGGTGTTCGGGGTGGGAGGGTCATGATCAATCGATATGATGCAGCTGGACTTACGAAGCAGGGGGGAAGAGCATCTCAGGTACTCCATTCTCTCTGTCCTGAAGATGGGGCATTTGTAAAGATGTGCTTTTTGTCTGATCCAGGCATTACTGGCAGAGGAACAGTGCACGACCATCACTGGGGTAATGAGGCCTCTCCCATTACATGCCAAACAGGCAGGAGGGCAGTTGCGTGTGGAGGGAAAGGGGGATTAGGACCCTAATGTCAGCAAAACGCAGGTCTCAGAAAGGCTCCAGAGCTGGCTGAGGACCTGGAAGCTGTGAAATAAAGCCAGATCCAGGTTGTCTCATCTCACATACCTGCTCCTCAGTGGGGGACCATGCCCTGCTCCCATGGTCATGAAGCTTATAGAGCCTCAGCAGTTCCTCTTCTGTCTCTCATCTCGTACTACGTCTTTGGTAAACTCCTGGTATCTTCTGCTGTTCGCCAGACTGATCTCCATGCTTCAAGTCACCAAGTCGACGTTTGCCCCTGCATTGCCTATGTATGTGTTGACTCTTAGAGGAGTCGGAGATGAAAATTTCCTTTCCCTCAGAGTGGGCTGCATGGGAGGTCCCGGGTCTAGATGGTGTCTATACAGTGCTCCTGGGTCTGCACACAGGCAATGGAGGAGGCAAAGCAGAGGTGGTGGGGAAGGCAGCAGGGAAAAAAAAAAAAAGTGGTCTGCTGTGATATTCAAGGGCAGGGCTGGGGAGATGGAAGGGCTGAGAAGAGAAAGGAGGGATATTTTCTTCCCGCTACATCTGTTACCAACTTGCCTAGAATTCAGGTCTGTGATGGAGATCACCATAAAAATGTGCACTTCAGAAGGTGCACGTCTTCTCCCAAGCATGAGGAAAGGGCTTTGACTGTGCTTGCCTGCTGCCTCAGAACCAGAGGCAACAGTCAAAAGAGGGAGTAGAAATGTGAGTGGTCTCTTTGCTCACCCAGAGAGGAACAAACATGTGGCCAGAAGCACTGTGCAGCCGGGTCAGAGGCCTGCAGATTTCATGCTGCTCTGAGCTCACAACTACCCAATGTGGCTGTGTTGACTTTCTTCTGTATCATCACCAGAAGGTGTTTGTCCTTAACATTATATTTCCAAGACATAAGACTGGAAACTTTAGCAGAGACCGTAAAGACGACTGGTTTGAGTGCGAGCTGGGCATGAAAGAACCTGCAAAGCTAGGCAGAAGTTCAGCTAGTTCTGAAGATGACAGAACTAAGACATGATTCTTCACCATCTAGACCCAAGACCACATATTTTGTCTATGCTCCAAGGACTCTGCAGGACACTGACCTGCTAGACGTGAGACCATCAATAAAGCTTTTCACCTAGAGCAATGGGAGTTGCATGCTTCTGAAAATGGTCCCATTCCCATCTGCTTCTTCTTCTCTTCTCTTCTCTTCTCTTCTCTTCTCTTCTCTTCTCTTCTCTTCTCTTCTCTTCTCTTCTCTTCTC
>JAAGNO010000042.1:22479-48549 GCA_033439905.1 Ceryle rudis
CCTCTCGCCCCTTCTCCCCTCTCCTCTCCTCTCCTCCCCTCCCCTCCCCTCTCCTCTTCTCTCCTCTCCTCTCCTCTCCTCTCCTCTCCTCTCCTCTCCTCTTCTCTTCTCTTCTCTTCTCTTCTCTTCTCTTTCCTTGAATGCAATATCCTTCTCCAAAGAGAAGTGTTTTGAGGCACCAGCTCATTCTCAGCAGATGTTGTACACCACAACAAGGCATTGGTGTTGGTGAATACCCCCTGACATGTCTTTCACATAATGACCCCAAGACCTCTCTGGAAGCTGGCTAGTCTTTGCAAAGCCTTAAGTGCCCCTGCACCATGTAGCTGCTCAATGGCTGCAGCACATCTTCCAGGCTCCAAGATCTTCCCTGACTTGGACTGAGAGACACGGGAAGTGTTTCGATGCAATGGGTGCTGGAACCAGTATGGTGCAGGAGCCATCCAAGCACCTTGCTGGTAACCACCAAAAAGAAACTATCAATGAAAGCGTGACTACAAGTGAGGGATGAGCCAGTTCCTCCAGTCTAGCCCCAGGAAGCCTGTTCCCCCAGCACCTCCAAAAGCAAAGCACAACCATCTGCTTTGCTACAAGAAGCCACTTCTGCAGGTGAGGAATGATGGGAGCTCTGAGGTGCCATTTGCGTGGGCTACTGCTCTCCATCTTGCTGCCGCCCCTCCTCTCTTCCTTCGAAGGTTTTGATACGTTTTCTTCTCATTTTACAGCAGCTGGGATTCCCAGTCCTAGATTAAAGCACCTGCAAAGCTGCCTGGTGGCTCTTTGAGAGAGTTTGTGCACGCGTGTGAGAAGACAGAACATACACGTTTGCGAACACCAGTGGAAATCCCCACTGCTGTGGGTGGGCAGCTTGGATTTCAGACAGTGCCTGCTTGTTTCAGTCCTCCCTTTGACAGTGATCTGTGAAGGCTGCCTTAGTCCTCGCCTTACGCTAATGGGCCCGTGCTGAGGAAGCAGTGGAAGCAATCCCCACCTTCCCCATGCACAAACTTGCTGCTCTGTCTTGCTCTGCTCAGCTGCTGCTGTGAAACTGTTGTGTCCGTTCTGCTCTCCCTTGGATCCTACACCAGACCCTTCCCCACCAGACTTCATTGCCTTCCAGTAGTGAACGAAGCAACGTGTAACCCGTCACATTTGGTCTTATCGTCCCGTCCCAGAGCAGAAACGTGTGCAGCCTGGTATTTCAAGGAGAAACTTTCTGTGCTTCCAAGCTACGTGTACACTCTTCTCAGAGGGAGCAAAACACAGAAATGTGCCTTGCACTCGGAGCAGAAAACAGGACAGCCCATGCTGCTAAACGGTTCCTAGTTTTCTTCCATTTCCACTGCATTTTTCATCTCATCCTTCCCAGATTTCTGACTCAGCATTGCAATGCTTTCTGTGCTTTTTCTTTCAGACCTCTGAGAGTGGTTCCCTGCCCTGCAGCCCATTGTACGGGGCCTCATGGTCTCTCACCCAGGGAAAGGGCTCCTGGCTGCTTCCAGGCAGCATGTTCAAGTCATGCGGAGAAGTCGGCGGCTGACAGTGGACATGCAGTAGGGCCACTGATGCAGAAGATGGCTTTTTCAGCAGGCAAAACACAGGAAGTTTAGGAGGTGGCCTGCCTACATCATGACAGGAACACACATCCTTTTTCCTCTACCCTACATTACACTACCAGTTAGTTATTTAAGAAACAGAGTTCTGTTTGTTTTGGGTTTTTTTTCTGTGGTCCTCAAAGTCTGCCCCATTCCCAGCCCCTTTGGAGAGTGTTATGGCAAGCACTGTTTTGGCCCCTGCTAGAAAAGAGATTGTTTTTCTTTGCTGCTGGCAGTGGATCCCCAGTCCCATCAGTTTTAGTTGGGGTTCTGGCTCCAAGCAGCTATCTCCACGGGCAGGGAGAAGAAAGCCACCCATCTCCTCCTGGAGCTTTGTACATACAGATGTTCCAGTGGCAGTTCTGGGGCACTCTGGTCCCCAGGAGGTGGGAATGTGAAAGGACTGGCAACATTTTCCCATGGCAGAAGAGAGGGAAGAGACGCAATGCCTCACTGCCACTTCCAAGCAGAAATTGTGTCCCTTGGGGATGACAGAAGCCAACAGGGTGTTTCCTTGCTAATCCAGCTCTACACAGGCCTCCTTCTCTTGGAGCAGCAGAGACTTGAGGGAACAATGTGCCATTGCCTACATCTCTGTGATGTAGCCTATAGGTGGGAAAACATGTTCTGTGGGTAGGAAAGCTCCCACGGTGTCTTTTATTCAGCAGAAAATAAGAGCAGCTGCAACTCTGCTGCCTCCTGACACAGTCAGGCAGGTTCTTGCTTGCTTTTGGACCTCTTTCCGATTTGATAGCTGGGGAGATTCCATGACAGTTGCCCCTGTGTCCACAAAGAGGTCTTCTAGACTGTGTCCCAGAGCAAGAGCCATCATACCTGACAAAAACACATGGTGCACACGGTCAGTGTGAACATACCCCGACAAATCAGCTCTGGAGAGATCCAGACCTGGTTTCCAGCACCCCAGGGCCTGATGCCACCAGGACACTGCGATGCCCACGGTTATTTCTGCAACAGCAATCGAGAGACTTTTCTGGAGCATATTCAGGAGAGGTGATATTGTGCCAGCAGCCAGCAGGAGCAGACTGCAGGGGCAGGACAGTGCAGGCCAGCAGCCAGCCCCTCTCTGACCTGTGGAGCATGGGGGTTGTTGTATCCTCTTCCCTTAGCCAGGCTTGTGGGGTGGATATAATAGGATGTGAGTCAGCAACAGAGACAACCCCACCATGTGCTCCCGTATTTTACCACGCACAGCCCCCCCATCACATCACTGCGATGCTCTGTGCAGGGATGGGATGTCCCCTCACCATCCCCACAAAGGAGATGTGCAGGGGCTGGGGAGCTTGTGCTGCCCATCACAGCTCTATCTAGGCAAGGAGTTCGTGCACAGCCAGGCTGCCGTGATGACTCCTCTCATTAGCACTAATCTCTTTAGGGATGAAGCCCAACTACAGCTTTTGTCCACTGATGAAAAAAAAAAAAATCTTAAATTTCCACCTCTAAACACACATTCCCTTTCCAAGCTCTCGAATTCCCCCTCTGTGGCTGATTTGGCGGAGGCTGCTCCCACCCTGGCCCAGTCCCAGCCCTTACTGGGACACCCCGGGACCCAGCTGTCTGGGTCAGCATCATTCCCAGACTCGGTCCCCACCAGCGCGTCCGAGCGGGCACGGCTGAAAATTTAATCAAATCGCTGGCTCTTCTCACCAGGCCAGAGCCTTCCTGATAGCACTCGAGTAGATGGAAATGTAACATTTGAATGAATGGCCCTTTAATTACACTTTATCTGCCCTGCTCTTTTGCTTCCCGCTGCAGAAGCCAAGTGAATGTTAATGGGAAGCAGCTCTGCAGGGCGGCTCGCAACCTCACACCTGCTTGCTTTCATGCTGCTGGATGCCTGCGCGGAGTATTAATTAAGCAATTAAGGCAAAGGAGGTGTCTGCTGGTCTGCAGCCCAAGTCAAATGCTCCCTTCAAGGACTTCAGGCTCTTACAGCACCTGCCATTAGTGGCAATCCGCCTTAAGCTCCTGGGACTGGTGCAAAAGGCTGGCTTGGAGCAGTTGTGTCTTAGTTGGGTAGATGTAGCATTTGAGCTGCACAATGAAACCGGCTCTTTCAGGGATTTCATCGGTGCAGATGCTCTGCCTGACCTTTCCTCTTTTTTTTCTTTCCAGTGAGGGGCGTGTGAGGAGCTCTCTCTGCTCTGAGTAAAGCACCATTTGAGCAGAATACAAAAGCTTTAGAAAAACTCCCATAGCAAAGCCTTCCTAAGGCTCTTCTGTAATCTGCAGCTCAGAACGGAGTACCGCTGTGCTCTGCCCCAGCTGAGCTGTCTTTGAGAGCTCGAGCAAGGGGCATGTCACGCAAGGTCTCCTGGGGCTGGGCAGGTGATGGAGTGGTGCTGCATCCCTGCTGCACCTAGAGAATGTGGGAGATGCTGAGCAAGTCTAGGATTTATCTCACTGCTCTCAAGTGAGGAGAGGAAATGGAGAGAGGCCATCAGCCAGGGGCTGACTTGGGACCTTAAAGAATTCACTCTCTATTGTCCTTTTAGCCAAATGCAAGAGAGAAGATGAACAAGAGCAAAGACCTTCAACAGGGATTTGTTAGTTGATGGGGCAGACGGTCTGTAATGGCTACCTGGAGTCCCATGGGCATGGCAGGAACGAGGGAGGGATTCCTGAAGGAATCAAGGCTATCTGCCTCTTAGGAGGACATGTCAGAGCATTCGATCCCTCATATCAGACCTTCACGTGGTGGCTTCAATGAGATCACCGTCAGCCTGACTCTGACATCAGCTCAGTGATGCCGTAAACTTGGTCACTGATGTCTAGTCCTGCTACTAGCAGGTGGCATGCTCTGCAGTGCCAGGCATCCTTGTGTCCTAACGTGGATTACTTTCTCGCATGAGTGATGACCAGGAATGTATATTCCCTCTACTTCAGGCAAATGTTAACAAAAACTACGAGACATAACAGTGGTAGGTAGAGCACTGGAAAGAGCAGATCTGTCTGCCCAGCCAGATCTGCTATGTCTGAAGTCCTGAGCACAAGACGACTGACCCATGACATTCTACTTCCCCTTAGCCCTGTTGTCCCATCTCCAGGGCTTCTCTCATGCTCTCTAGCCCAAAGCAGACGGCTCAGATCTGTTTTCCTAACCCAGCTGCTGAGGTCACCTTGCACAGATGCTACATCACAGGGTCCTGTGGCCAAGCTCTCCAGGAAGCCTTTCCAACCCCAGCTGCAGCCTGTGATCCAGTCCACTGAGGAACCCTCTTTCCTGTTATGTTGTCCCTGTGGACAGTCCTGGGACCAAGGAAACAAACAAAACAAAGATACTGAAAGACACTTGTCCATTACTGATAATTCCTTTGCTTAATTCCAGAGAGAAGCAGAACTGGGGAGAGAATTTTTGCTTTCCAGCCATGCACAGCCTGAGAGAAAAGGAAGTTGGGGATACAGTTTGGCATGTGAAAAAAACTTCATGGTATTTACCATGAAAATAAGCCAAAGAGCTTAAAAGAGGCACAAGTGTGAAAAACAGAAACCATGGCCTAGAAAATGTCTCCTAATGGGTTAAAAAAGTCATTTACAGTCACCTGTTGCCTTCCAAATGAGAGGTGCTATTATACATGTGGTATATCGGTTAAAGAGCAGTGACCAGGATCACAGCCACTGGGTGGGAAATGAAACCCTTCAGCCAGTCAGCTTGGACTGAAGGATTGTCCCTTTTCTGAGCGCTGGTCTTTCCTCTCTTAGCTTCTCTCAGGTTCTCTTTGGCTTTTACACATCCTATTTTCCCTTTCTCCTCTGAGCTTCTCAGAACTTTAATCATTACTTTGGCTCAGAATGGCTGATATTGGCAAACGACCAGCTAAGCCATTGTCATAGACTAATAGAAAGATTTAGGTTGAAAGGGACCTCTGGAGGTCTCTAATTGCCTCTTCTGCTCCAAGTAGAGCTAACTCCAAACCTGGACCAGGTTTCTCCATGCCTCACCCAGATGTGTTTGGAAAATTTCCAGGGATGGAGGTACTCCCCACCTCCCTGATCTTGGAGGTGGAGAATATTTCCTTATGTTCAGTGGGAATTTTCCCAGTTGCAGCTCATGCCTGTTGTATCTTAATCCTTATCACGCACCTCTGGGAAGAGTTTGGCTCCATCCTTCCCACAGCCCCCACCCTTCGAGTAACTGTTCTCAGACCATTGCTGCATTTTATCACGGCCACTGTAGTTTTGAATCTTCCATTCATTCTAGCTGGGATGGATTCATTATTTACTGGGGTGGAAGCATCCTCTCAATTCTGTCCTGTAAAAGGGAATCAAAACTCCAAAGAGGATCAGTCTTGGGACAGACCTCTCTGAACAGCCCTCCTGGTTTGACAGAGAGCTTGTCAGGAGCAATCTGAGAACAGCCCTTCACCCACTTGCACCCCCATCCTCTTCAGAAATCTAGAGTATATTTCCCTGGTTTGTTCAGAGAACATCCTGTTGCACCGTGTTAAAAGCCTTAAAGTCAACATATTTCACATCTATTGCTTCTCTTTATCCACTGGGCCAGTTACTGTCAAAAAAATTGGTCTGATTTGAAATGATTTGTTTCTGACAAATCCCAGATGGTTCTTTTTCATCACCTAGAGATATCATATGCACTTATAAACTGAAGGCTTTGTACTTTGTTCTTTCTTCTTTCTGATACCAAAGCCAGGCTGAGCCAGTGATGCCATTTACTCCATCTTACTGCTGTCTTCACACTGCCCTTCTTTGGTCCTCCCTCAACATGAGTTCTGGAAGGTATGGCTCAGCTCAGAGATGAAAGCACCTGGTGAAACTTCACTAGGCCCTGCCACCTCCTACATGTCCTGCTTTGTTCATCCCAGGGACTGAAGTTGGCCTGACCAACCTGCAGCTCCCAGGTCCTCCTTTGTCCTCACTTCTGAAACTGGCTGTGACAGTAGGCTTTCTACAGGTGCTGGGGACCTTGTCTGATTTCTCTCATCTTTTAAAGAAGGTAGAATTGGGTCTGAAATTGACATTTGCCATCTTTCTGAGCACCCTGGCAACGTGGTCCCACAGACTCATGTGGGCTGAGATTTCTCAAGAGATCCCTGACTTGATGCTCCTCCACTACTGGCTTGCTTTCTCCTCCTTGAGTCCCTTCTCTAAGCACAAAGGGTGCGACACCTTGTCAGTGGAAGCAGATGCAAAGGAGACATTGATTTCCTCTGCCTTCTATGCACCTCCTGTCTCTAAATTACCCATTTCAGCAGCATACCAGCCCAGCCCTTGTTTATTCCCCCCCTTTTAATGGTAACGCTTGACGTCCTTTGTTGCTTCCAGTTAAAGAAGTTTCCTAACACTGCACCTGTGGGCTGGAACCATGCTTCTGTAGTCCTCCTCTGTAGCCTTTCCCACCCCTTCCACCTCGTTTACGTGTCCTTCTTATGTTGGAGCTCAATCAAGAGTTCTCTCTTTAGCCAAACTAATATACTAACTTTCCTCAATGTTGGAAAGGATGGTTCTCATGCTCGGGGGAAGTTGTCCTTAAATACCTGCCAGTTTTCCTGAGCTCCTTTACCCTTCTGAGAGTAAAGGATCACCCATGGGATCCCAACTACCAGTTCCTTGAAAAAACAGAAGTCTTCTCTCCTCCCCAGACCTCCCCGGTCTGATGGTCACACCAATATCATTACCACATCTTCAGGCAGCTCTTCCTTGTCTGAGCAGCACATCCAGGAGGGCACTACCTCTGGTTTGTGCATCCAGGAAGTTCTGTTAAGAGGTTTTCCCAGACAACTCTTACTCAACTCCCAGCTGTTATCACCATCCCACAGCATACCCGGTTTAAACCCCACCTCACCAGCTTGGTAAACCTGTTGATGCTCTTGTCCCACTTTGTGAGGTGAATCCCACCCTTGCCCAGCAGTCCTTGCTCACCACAGAAGGACACACGTCATATGAGCCAAACCACTGCCTATGTCAGTCTCGTGTCAGCAGATGTGTGTCTCCATCCTACCCAGGAGGGAACCTGTGACGACTAGCACCAGCTGCTGCCTCCTGCTCCTGCTCCTTTTTTCAGGTCTGGCTAAAACCTCCCTTCATGGAGCTTGGTCCCCTTCCTTGGGTGGGAAGGGTCTGCACTGGTTTGCTAACACAGATCAGCAGGTAGAAAATGGTGTTTTCCCATGCTGCCCAAAGTCACACGTGTCCAGTCTCCCCCGTCATAGAAGGGATTTCATCCAGAAGTCAGATCCTTCTAGTCCCATCTCTTTCTGTCCCTTCTCCTTTGCATCACAGAGCTCTGACTTTTTTGGCTCTTCAAGTTCTCTGCAAAGACCCTGTCACTCTCATGCTCATCCTCCCTGCAAGTGCAATCTGCTTCTTGCCCCCACAGCTCCTTCATCTGCCAAACCAGCATCTCAACTGGTGCTTGCCTCCCACCCGGGAGCCCATCATCTCCCCCAGCCCCAGGAGAGGCACCAGCCTCTTCCTACAGTTACAGACCACTGGTGCAAGCCCTTTTAATGAAGGACCCACCAACTAGGAAACAGGCAACAACAGCAGTTAGCTGGAGAAACCTCTAGATGATAACTGAAGAAAACAGAAACCACAATCTAGATTTAAGAAAAACAAAACCTAAACCAACAGATGAAAAAAAAAAACCAAAACCCAGAGATAAAAAGAGAGGTAGATGGACAGACATACAGACAAATCTGTCAACCAACACACCCATAGAACAACTGCATGTGCGGTGGGGGAGAAGAAAGAAGGAACAGAAAACACACCAAACCCCTTACCTAAAGAAATAAAAAGACAATCAAAAATACTCCACAAAACACTACCGGAGAAAAAAGAAAAGAAAAAAACCAAACAAACCAACCTGCTGCCCCCCCCCCAGCAGTCTCAAATGTAGAGTCTAAGTAAATAATTAAGGAATAATTGTTTCACTTTGCCCTGTGCCAGCATGTTGCTCTTAGGTACCCTCAGTTTCTTCACCTAAAGCGTGGTCAGCGTGATAGGAAATGCTGAATATTAGCGAGGGGAGCAGGAAGGGTTTGCACAGGTCTGTGGTGTGTGGGGAGACATGACAGGATTGAGGGACAAATCAGTCCTGCCAGATCAAAATCCAGCAGACCAAATCCTGCCTTTTCATACCCTGAGCTGCTAGCTGAGACCTCTGGAGCGTGCTGGGCACGGTGCCAGCCTGGTCCTGCCCCACGCACTCTGCTCGTCGCAGAGTGAAAGCTGCTGTGCCAGGCAGGCTCCCTCCTCATTTTCTTGATCAGCTGCAAAACAAGAAAGTGAATGGAAAGTTTTTTCTGCCCTCATTGAAATAACTTATTTCCGAAATGGAGTTATATATATTTAGATATGACTTCTGGTGTGTATGTACATATGTATGTATGTATTGTCTACAGATGTACCTATGTGGCTTCTAAGGCTGTGGCTTGAGCCGAGATGAAAATTGCAAAGTGTTTTGTGTGCAGCTTTGGTCTGAAAAGCGCTCACCGGTTCCTGCACTGCACGCCACAGCACAGGGTACAGAAGGTCCCTGCAGGAACCCTGCCTTGCAACCTGCTGATGCCCAAAGGTTCACCCACCGAAGATTCAGCTGCTTTTTAACGAGTGTTTCCTATGCAAAGAGATGCTTCTGCAAAGCATCTGTCAGCTGGTGAGAGGCTGACCGTTGCTCACCCACCACAGCTGGCCTCACTGTAAAGGAGTGAGATTTAGGGAGTTTATAATAAACTCTGGGTTTTCCAGCACTCCTTATCAGAAGACCCCAGACTGGGCACTTCAGCTCTGGAGAACTGCCTGCCTTGCCATGGGTTGGCAGGCACCTTGTAAATCAGCCGGGCTGTCTGATATCAGTTTTCTTCTTGCAGAGGGACAGCCTACCGTGTGGCAATCCACATGAGCGGGGAATTATTCGGACAGCAGGGCGAAGTAAAAATGAATAAAAATTACTTTAATCCATCTCAAAGCCGAGATGAAACCCGGATTTTGTCAGAGACACAAAACAGGAAATAGATGTGCGTGCAAATGTTCACGTTTAGCTAAGATCCTTTTCTTTAAGGTCTCTCCTCCAGTGACTGCGGAGAGATCGTGGAGTTGATCCAGACCAGGATGAGTCAGACCCGCTCCTGGGGAATGCGCATGTCTGCAGTGGTCCTCTCACTGGACTGGAGCCCTGAAGCCTTGCTGGACACCCTTACTAATACCTTGGGAAGCAGGGCTCTCTCCTCTCCCTAAGCCTATTTGTTTCTTGAGCACAAACAAAGATAACTGGACACTGGGGAGCGTCAGCATGTGCAAATTTATCACTTGAAGTATATCAAGCCCTTGATCTCATTTTCCTAGGCTTTCAGAAAAAAAAAAAAAAATATCAATTTTCTTGTTGAGCTTTTCAGCAAATCTGCCTGACATGGGGCCGAAGGAGAAGCGCATGACTAAATTACATCATTTGGGTTGGTGCACGCTCTGGAAGACATTGGACCTGGACACAACACATGACATAAGGGCAACCAGAAGGACAGCTATGGAGCCAGTCCTGCCCTGCTTCTTTGGGGAAATACAGTTTTTATAGCAGCGTTACTGACAGGGTGAGAAAATGAGCTGTCAGTGGAAAAAGAGCAAAGGACAAATGATGAGTGTGAATTTGATGTTATTCACTGGGCAAATATTTGAACCTGATGAAATTCATCAGGCTTCAGGTATCTCTGGTTGTCTGTGCTGTTCTCAAGCACCTATCCAGCCCAAATCCTACATCACAGCAAAGAAACCAGCACAGATTGCCACGCTTTGCCACCACAGGCAAAGCCAGTTCCCTCTCTGCAAGGACAGCCATGGCACCAGCAAGTAGGTAGGACCAGTCAGGTCCTCCCGACATCCCCACGAGAGCTTCAAACACTGCTCAGCAAGTCAGTACAATGCTCATGCTCTGAACTATTCCCATGAGAGGGAATTATGCCCTGGGGTTTTGCTGAGGAGTAGAAAAAGACCCCTGCGTCACAGGAAGGATCATGAAACCCAGAGGCAAAGCATTTAGAGGTAAAGTAATTCGAGCTAGTTTCCAAGTCAAAGTCAGTAGCATTCCTAAGAGCATCCCCATCCCTACTTTACCAACCTGAAAAGGCTGACCAGGGTTGGCAGCTCTGATGATTCAGTCCTCTGAGAGCTGTTATTTTTCATACAGCCCCAGCTTGCAAGAGTCAGGGGATTACATGAGACGCTCAGTCTTGAATGAAAATCATATCAGAGCCAAACCTGTGACTGCAGAGAAAAGCTGGAAACATGGTTCCTAACAGCTCCAAAAAATAGAAGGCAAATAAACAGAGCTGGAGTTTATTAATTTTTAAAATCTCATTATTTTTGGACAGCATAATGTTTTCTGAGACCTGAGTCAAGTGTTTTGAACGCAGGGAGTTGGTGAGGGAGCTGTGGAGTATCTCAGTGCTCTGCTGCCCACATTAAATGCAATCAGATAATGAGCTATAGACAGACTTGTCTCAAAGCCACCGTCCACGGTGTCTGTTCCCCGACAGTGTTTCTGGTACATTGCCGGTGCATATTATTTTTTTTATTGTGATAATGTGCTTGATCTCCAAGAAGCGGTTGTAGAAGGAGTCGAATTAAGAAGTGTGTCACATCCACACACTCACTTGAGCATCCCAGAGGCTGAAATTAAGTCTTGGAAAATGAGATTGTTGGCCCTTAGCCTGGCTCACTTCATGGCCAGCTGTGCAGGCCCCCATCTCCCCCTCCACCTGAGCCTTGGCAGGGAGCGGGTCAGGACAGGACCTGACAGAGCTGGGGTAGACCCCAGCCTGGCACGGCCACAGTGTGAGCAGCTGCGCCAAGCGCAGTGCGGAGGCAGAGCAGCAGAGCGGTGAGCTGCTGCACTCCCCATCTGCGACTTGTTCACAAGGACACACGGTGGGCTTCCTTCTCCTGCCCCCCTCCTCTGCCCCTGCTGCTGTCTGCCAGCTCTGCTTGCCAGGCTGCATGGTCGACAAACACCACCAGCATCTGAAGAAGACCACAAGCAGCTTGAAGGAGCATCTGCGCAGACAAGGCACCGCAGCATGTTCAGATGCAGCAGAAAGAAAAGGAAGTGCATCCCTTCACTCACCTCACCCAGAGCATCCTTGGAAGCTCTCGAGCTAGCAGAGCTAGCTAGCTAGTAAATGTCCTCAGGTGACAGCCGTGAGTGGGATGACTCAGAGATTTCCGCGCTGACCTCAAAATGCGCTTATTCTGCAACCTCCATCTCCTCTCTGAAACAAATGCCCTGGTGTGAACAAGCAGGAGGGTGAGGGTCCTCTTCAGTAGGAACTGCCCTCAAGGTTGGTGTGATCTGCGCTCTCTTGTGTCACTCTAGAGCCCTTTGCTCACAGGTGGGTTGGGGTGTTTTGCTGGAGAGGATCTTTCAGGATACAAGGTACATGTTTTCATCAGTCTTACTAATGTGTCAAAGGGAGGGGTGAAAGGTCTTCATTGAGGGGTGAAAACGAACTGGAGATTATCACGTAAGAGATGTGGAGCATTGTGCAGTTTTAAATAAGGGCTTGAAGTGAGCCGTGACCATTGGAGGAGGGAGGCGAGGTTGATTTATAGGTGATTTCTGAAAGAAAGGTATGGAGAAGGGGAGACAGAGAAAGGTGAATGTTTCACCGGGCATCTTTGTGCCCGGCAGTCTGCCAGCACCTGGTGCAACCAGGAGAGCACAGATTACTGCCCACGACTCCTGTACTGGTCAAAAAAATGGGCTCAGCAGCATCCTCAGCCGCTCTGGAGCTGATCACCCTTGTCCTGGATTCATCCTGTGCCAAGTCCTGTGCCTGAAAGGAATCACAGGGAGCCCACGATGACATCATGGGGTCTATTATGCCAGTGAAATCAGCTCTCTGTGTAACCCTCAGATGGAAAACATTACTCCGTTTGTGGCATGAAATTTAGCAGCCAGGTCATCGCAACGTGCACATGTGTGTGTGCATCTCTGATCGTGATGGCAGTGTCGCACAGGAGATATAATTTTTGACATTCCTAGTTGAAAGCCAAAGATGCTTTATTGACCTGACTGTGTGGAGTCTCAGGACTGGTCTGGTCTTGCCTTGGCCTGAGCTGCTTTTATTAGCTTGTTTTAACAACTGCCTCTCAATTAAGGAATTATTACTGTTGTAGTTAAGCTCTGCTCACACTGCGTATGTTATTGGTATAACAAATCCAGGTTGTCGTGCATAATGAAAAGAGCCCTTCATGTTAAGTGGGGCTGTGGGAGGCTACTGTGCAGCTCTCAAACTTAAGCTGGGAGTTGATGAAGAGGGAGCATAAAAGAATAACCCTGGGGTCTCTCAAATTGAGGCAGGAAAAAACCCTCCATGAACATCAGACTTCTCCCAGCAAAGGTCTGAGGATGCTGGTGGCTCTCTGTGACTCCCCACCACCCCTCTGCCCGAGGAAGCCTGGCACTCTGGGCCAGGTCTCAGTACACATAGACCCAGAGGGACATGGCAAAGGTGAGCAAAGCACTAGAGAAAAGGACGGGCATTGAGAAGTTTTTTGTATAACTATTTTGACTACATTACTAATTAGGTTTTTCTGTATGAGTTAGATGACTTAGACTATTAGACTGACAAAGCATTAACCAGACTGAGCCCTATATGTATGATGTCTTCCCTTTTGCCCATAACGGCATAAGAGTAGCCTGGAGGAGGCAGGCAGACCCTGAGCCCTGGGGCAGTTATGGGGTTTGTCCCTTGAGGTCTCTTCTCCAGCTGCCAGGGTTCAGTCCTAACATCTCCCAGGCTGTCCTGGTGCAGGTGGGTATCAGCATGCCCTGGGTGCTGTCTCTGAATACTTCAGCCCTGTGTTTTTTGACGTACTCATTAATGCTGTATTGACAATTCACAGCCTGTAGCATCTTGCAGCTATTGACTAAGACAGTACTGCAGAACTGATGGAACAATCCCAGCCTGACCAGCTCTACTGCTTCTGCTTAGGCAGTGGCTATGATCACCATCTGCTGAATGACCGTGACAGCTTGCAGATGGTTTCAGAGTTTCCAGGATTAGTCTCAACCAGTTGTGAGATTTAGTTTCTCTGAGTCATTCCAGACTCCAACATCTGGAAGTGAACTGGTACTAACTGGACAGGGGAGCCCTTTGTCTTGGGTCTACAGGCATCCACCTTTGTGCTTGAATACATCAGCCAAGGTAAGTGTGACTGGTTGGACCAGTAAATGTGCAGGCTGCACCTGGGGCTCTCATCTCTCCCAGGAACTCCCATGCATCACCCTGGACATCGTAGCAGGTTGCAACTTCGTCTGCAAGGGCTAATTTTCTACCACCCCTGCTCAAGTACAATTTGCCAGTGTGCTTGGGAAAATTCCTTCCTTAGCACAGCCCTTGTCCCTTCCCCACTCAACCTGCAGCATGAGCTGGGAACAGGGTCAACTTGAGCATTTTGCATCTCTCTGTGCTCCAACCTAACTCCTCTCTGTGCCTTTCTGCCATTTCTAGAATAAACTGGCTCTGAGTGACTGATCTGGGTCCCGTGCCCAGGGCTGGCAGCAGAACCCATGCTGCAGCTGGTGAAGGAGGAAAGAAGGTCATGAATGAAGCACTGTTTGCCTTGAAACATCCCAAGCCTGCTGCTTATGGAGCACAGAAACACCAGTGTTTGCAGAGCAGGCCCAGAGTTGGTGGGTTTCCTGCAGCATGTGCCTAGAAACCCTTCAGCAGGAATCATGGCTCCACTGAAAAGCTGGGGGAGGCAGGAGCACAACATCCCCTCTTTGAGTATCGCTGTCCCACACTCCACTTCCCAACATGTTCCTCCTCCAGGGAAGGCTGCACACCGCTGGGGTGGTTGGCTGATACATGGAGGCTGTGACAGGACTGTGATTTTCTGTAACCAGTACAGAAAGAGGTTGTGAGGTTTTGCTGCTAGTTCTGATCTTGCTTCCACTGGTTTATGCCTTTCTCCATTGTGCCTTTATTTTCACCCCATGCCTCCCTAACTGCCCTTCCCAGAGCTGGGCACTGCTGCCAGCACACCTTCCCCTCCCTCAGGCCACCCAAACCCCAGGAGAGGCAGCTGGCAGAGAAGGAGACTGCAGAAGGAAGCTGCAGCTGCCAGGAAATGTGACCAATAAAGATTCTCTCCCTCCCCTGGGGCCAAGCTGGATTTAGTGGGAAGTGGGGCAGAGCGATCCCTTGCCCAGAGGGTTAAATCATGCCATAGTCCTGCTGGGCATCTGACCTTCACCTTCTACCAGCAGACTGATCCACAGGAATAAACCCCATGAGGAAAAAGCATCATTCCTGAGCCCCACTGCAGTGAGTAATGATCTCCCCATCCCATACCCTTCATCAGGTATCAAACCACCTTCACCCCTGGTACCCAGGGCACCAAGCTTTCATGGTTCACACCTCTGCTTGCACATTCCCCCATGTCCACAGTGCACACACTCAACTGGAACCATGTGCTTGGTGGCAGTGAGTTTGGACCTTGTCTCACTGTTCTCCAATGCTGCTCCTCTGCCACACGCTGTTTGCCCTGCCAGCACTCACCTGCTCTCGTCCTGATCTCTCCTCGCTAACAATGGTCCAGCAGTGATGATTCAGACCTGGCTGTCACAGGCTCCCCACGGCTGCTGCCAGAGCTGGCAGTGATCTGACAGCCACATGGCACCAGCTCACAGGCTCCTGGAGGGATAGGCAGTGGTTGGACCTGTCAGGAATTACCTCCTCCATGTGACCTTGGCAGGAGCATGATAAACCATGTTGTAGACTCCAGAACATAAGCAAAGGGGATTATTTATACAATACAAACAGTTCAAGAGCCAGGCTTCTGTTGTGTCCCATGGCTCATGGTGCTTTGACCGTAGGAGGGAGCTGAGCCATTTCAGGAAGGCACACAGCAAAGAACACGTGGTCTCACGGCTCCTGAGTGGTCAGACATTGGCAGAATGGAAGCAGGAAAAGTTTGCCTTCAGCACAGAGGAGATCTTCATAAAATGGATAAGAGACTTTGTGATGGGTCAGTAGGCAGAACGGGACCTTGTGCAGGGGATGATGAGAAGGAATTGGCAAAAGTGCTGGTTGAGCAACTTGTAGCCTGAAACTACTGTGGTCCATCAGTGGGAAGGTGTCCCTGGTACAAACAGCACTGCCAGTCTGGCAGATGATGTCCAGCTATGTCATTTGTGACTTGATCTAGGTGATCCTGCTCTGGCAGGGGGGTTGGACTAGATGATCTTTCTAGGTCCCTTCCAACCCCTAACATGCTATGATTCTATGATTACAGCCAACCATAAACAGGAATGAGAAGTATTCATGAAACCATAACTCCCTGAGGGCTCAAGACAGGTTTGTGCATCCTGTTACCCACCAAAGGGCATGTTGCTGCCAGAACAGGGCACCAGGAGAGGGGTATTTCAGTGCCAGTCTTCCCAGGGACATAGGCAGGGAGGATATCACCTCCCTGCTCCTCCTGAGCATCCTCCATCCAGCCATGAACACATGAGCTTTTCTGGCACCACACCTTCACTGTCACCCCACCACCACCCTTCCAAGGTGGAGTGAGCTGATGTGAACTCCTGACCTGGAACATGGCCATAGTAAAACCTGTTTTTGCTTTATGAGGCACAAGCAATAAGGGTTTCCCATCACCTTGTACTGATCCTAATGTGGCCTATTGTTTGGATGGTCTTTGTCATCCACCTACCTGGAAGTAGTTTTTATTTGCCCGCAGATCTTGAGGGAAACTACTGAATAAGCACCGATCCTGATCCTGATCTGCAGAGCCAGATTTTCCAGGAACTCTTTTTTGTGAGGTCTTTTAGCCTGTCCTCAGTCCATTTATCAAGCGCTTGACTGATGCAGTTGGGTGTTAATTTCACCCAGGTTTCCTAAAGAAGCAGGAATTAATGCGATACTGCTGTCTCTCAATCCCGCTGTTGCCACCTTCCGTCACGTTCAGCTGAGAGGTAGAGCTCTCAGACATACCGTGTTCCTACAAAGACCATGAATGTACATAGCCAGGCTGGATGAAACAGACTCAAATTAGTGCTCTGCTAAGACAGGTTTCCTTCTGAGATCAACCAAATTGCTCAACACACGAGGAAGCACACAGGAGGCAGCCGCAGGAAGCCAAGCGCGATCATTTCTGCTGCCTGCGGAGCTATTTTTTAAACAGAATAGTGCCTGACAGTAAATCAAACACCCAAGAAAATGCTGAAGTCTCTCTGTTTGAGAAACAGATTAAGCTCGTGTAAGTTAAGTGATGCTCCTGGAAATAATAATTTTTAAAACCAGTTTTCTTGGCTGGGGACTTGAACCAGCTTAAAGGAAACCGGTCAGCTGTTGTGCTCAGGTCAGCTTCATGCAGTATGAGCTCACTGGCCCAGCTGGCCGCAAATCCTGGTGTCAACAGTGAAAGGATGACACCAGACTGGAACATGCAGCCTGGCATGGGGTAGGCAGGGCTGCCTCTTTTAACAGCAGTGTTGGCTTGTGACACCTCCAAGTGAAGCTCTACTTACCAAATGAGCTTGTGTCTTCACCAAGAACAAATTATGGACATTGTTTCATCTCCACTCCTTGAGCACTCAGATCCCATGCGGCCATCCACTGGAAGTGGTGTCTCAGGCCTGAAGTCCCCTTGGTCACAGGTCCTGCCAGCAAATCTGCTCCAGTGTGGGGTCCTCTCTCCATTGGTCCAGAGGTCCTGCCAGGAGCCCGCTCCAGCACAGGCTTCACGTGACGTCACAGCCTCCTTCAGGCATCCACCTGTGTGAAGTCCTCCATGGGCTGCAGATGGATATCTGCTCCATCATGGACCAACAGGACAAGCTGCCTCACATGGTCTTCACCATGGACTGTGGGGGAATCTCTGCTCTTGTGCCTGGAGCACCTCCTCCCCCTCCTTCTTCCCTGACCTTGGTATCTGCAGAGTTGTTTCTCTCACATATTCTCACTCCTCTCTCCAGCTGCAATTGCTGTCGTGCAGCAACTCTTTTCCCTCCTTAAATGTTGTCCCAGAGGTGCTACCACCATCACTGATGGGCTCAGCCCTGGGCATTGGTGGGTACACCTTGGAGCTGTCCGACACAGGCTTCATTGGACATGGGGGAAGCTTCTAGCATCTTCTCACAGAAGCCACCCCTGTAGCCCCACAGCTACCAAAGCCTTGCCACACAAAACCAATACACCACTTCAGAAACTACTGTTCATGGACCAGCCGTGGATTTTATTTTTTTTCCTTGTCTCCAGTTTTCCTTATCAATTTTTTCTTCCTTTCCTTGTTGCAATTCGTACCAGTAATCACTATTTTTTTTTCCTTTTCTCCATTCTTTCCATGTTGAATCTTTATTTTGAACAGCCCCCTTCATTTTGCCACTAAATCAGCATGGACTTTTAGGCAAAATTGTCTTCTTTTTTTGAGGTGAAATTATGACCTAATAAGCTCTCATTAAAGAACTTCCCATCTTCATTCAATTTTTTTTTTTTTTTGATTAAAATTTCCCTCCAAATTAATTCCACTCATAATTTTCCCCAGCTTTGGGAAATGAGTCTTTTTTTAAGCACAATGTGAGTGTTTGTGTCTATAGATATATAGAGTTGGTTGGGACTGTTCTCTCTTTGCCTATATTAAATATAATCAGGTCATGATCATGGGTCCCTAGGCAACTACTAACTTCCAGCATGGTGATTAATTCGTCTTTATCCATCATAACGAGATCTAAAATAAATTACCTCATGTTGGGTGCAATACCTTTTCTGTTAGAAAATTACCGTCTCTAATGTGCAATAATGCTAACGATGTTTGACTCCTGGCTGCACCAGGTCTCTGGTGTGCGCACGCACAGGGCTGTGATTTCTCCTTCTGTGCCTCATGGAGAGATGGGGATGTAGCTGCTCATTCTCCTGCCCGAGCTGCCTGAAAGACCTGTAGGAAATCCCAACCAGTCCACACTATGGGGGACCTAAAGGAGGAAGAAGGGGAGAAGGCAAAGACCTTTCCCAGGCATGGTCCCCTAGGGACTTCAGTGGGGTCCCATGTACCTGCAAGGTATGCCGAGGTGGGATCCCAGACCTGTCTGCCTCTTCCCAAAGCCTTGGCTGGATTTTCTGCCACTAATGTCCAGGACAGAGATGACATCCAGTCAGGAGCATGCCTGATGATGGGATTGCTGAGGAAAGAGGAAATAGAGCTGCTGGCAGAGTGTGACTAGCTGAGCAACACCAGAGACCTGCAAGGCAAGGCACCAGTCCAGCTTGAGAAATCAGTCAGCGTCAATCTCTGGGGAAAAAAAAACCAGCACCTGCTCAGAGAAGAAAGCACCTGCTGGTCTCCTCTGCACCTGTCTTGTCACGAGGCAACCTATGGAGACCTGTGCATTGTCCTTGGAGGAAACAAAAGGTCCAGTCCCTGTAGTGGCATTGTCTCCATTGCTTTTCATTTCTCACATCTTCCAGGGAGGAAAGGAAAGCAACGGAGACTGTGAGGGACTTGGAGTCTCGGTTCATGGGTACCTTGCAACAACAGGCTGCTTTCATGTGGCCTGTGATCACCATGTTTGTCCCAGGTGAAGAGACACAAACTATTTACATTGTAGTTACATATTGGTGAGGAGCAGGCCAAGGTGTCTCTCTGAAGGCTCTGCCCTCTCCTTGGGCTTCTTCCTTCCCTTGAAGTAAGCACCGGAGGAAAAAAAAGGAAGTTTTGTAATTATTACGTAGAGCATGGCTGGGAGCTCAGGCTGCCCCTTTACCCCAGGTGACCCTAAATCTTGGACCAATAGTCCCACTGCCTTGCTTCCTCCCTGGCATGGCTACTCATCTGAATCAAAGTGAGACTCTTTTGGAGGGGAGACACAGCAACTGGAGGTGTAGTGTGACAGGTGGATAAGCAAAGGAGACTTTGCCCCTGAGAAAGTACAGGTCTACCCACTAAACACACCCATAGTCCCCATCAGTCCTGGGGAACTGGTCCTGACATTGCCGGATGATCTGTCTCCAAGGGATGGACAGGGAGACGTGGGACATGGGGTACCTGAGTCAGGGAGCTGCAGCAGGATGAGTAGATGCAGCAGAGGCATCACAATCTGCTTCCTGGTGCAGCGTGGCCAGTTCTATGCATTTCACTCCTGCCTGTGACAGATCAATCTGAAGCCCTTATCCATTGCTCGTTTAATAAATCCCCTTCCTCTGGTTTTTCATCTTCCGAGGAGATTTCGCACACCAGCCTGTGCTCAGCCTGTGAGATTACCAATGGGAATGCAGTGACTGATCTCTGCAAGGGATGCTCATACGTTGCGGTTTCCAGGGCTGGCTGAGAGCCAGGTGTGAGAGCAATCAAACAGTCCTGCTAGCCCAGGCTAGGATGAAGAAGACAGTAACAAGAAGCTGGGGGACATGGGGTGAGTTTTCTAGTCTGTTCAAGGGCTGCTCTGGGATAAAACTGGAAGAATTGGTTCAGAAAACCAGTGAATGCAGCCACCTGAGAGCTCAGACACGGGAAACCCTAGGACTCACCAGTGCCAGAAAACTTCATCTGGTGGCCATGCACAATCTGTATGGCATCTGGTCTGTCCTCAGCCATTCTGTCCCACATTCTCTGTTCTGTCCTGCCTCTCTGCCACAGTCCTGCCACATTTGCTGAAATCCCTTGGCTACTGGAATCTTTCTCATGTCTTCTCCCATGCCTTAGCAACCTGCCCTAGGTAGAGATGTCCCTACTTGTGTAGGGAGGTTGGACCTGATGACTTCTAGAGGTCCCTTCCAGCTTAAAACATTCTATGATTCTATGATTCTCTGGGGGCTTTGCTTCCCACACACTTCTTCTGATGGAGTAACTGGGATCTGAGCACCACTGAGTACGAAGAAGATCATGACACAGGCCAGAGTGGGACTTTTTGCGGGGCTCTCAGCATGAAAATCTTGGCATATTTATTCTCAGGGCAACGGGCACCATCAAGAGCCTATGTAAACTTTAATGAGGAGTTCAGGGCGGGGGAAATGCTCGTTAAAGCATTTGCAACATATTAAGTAAGTCTTTCCTCATAACAGCACCTCTTACTCACTTTTCTTTAGCAATAGAAAACCTTAATAGAGAAAGGTCCCTTGTCTGAGGGACTCTGATGTTATTAAAGAAAGTAATGACTGTGCTTTGTAGGGCGAAGGAATAAATCAGCTGAATGATACAAGGTAAGGTGCTGTCATTGCTGGAATTTGATTCTGCTTTCTGTAAGGAAAAACAAGGCTCAAAATACATCAACATGGCCAAAAAGAACAGCAAACCACAAAATATGCCTCTGGTGAGAGATCAAATTGCAAGTCACTGTTGGAGGAACACAGCTTGAGTACATTCAACAGTCCATTCTTCTGAGACCGGGCAAACTTATGTCACCCGTGAAGTTGCTTTAACCCCTTCGACGGCCTCATCAGTGGAGAGCTTCCAGCAAGAGCACAAAGGATGCAGCTGTGCCCAGGTGAGCCGTTGTCTTACTACACAGAGGGAAATAAGGAAAAAGGGAGAGGAAGGAATTAGGACAGAGGAAGACAAGCCAGAGAAGAGAGAGGAGCTGTTCAAGGCTCTGTTCTTTCAAGGTTTTCATCACTTTCAAGGCTTGGTTCAGGTATGCAGGGTGGGTATTGAATTCATCATTTCTGGCAAGATTTCTCAGGAGCTGGGTGATGGAAGGATGGACTCCCTCATCCCAGCAGTGGGAGGCCAGAGTTTCAGAGATCATTTCTTTTAATCATTATCTTGATTCATCTTGATGGATTCTTTCTTTACATCTCTTTTCAAAGGACCCTAAAAACAATCAACAGATACTCAGATTTTCTCCAACAATTTGCCCTGCCCTTGGCATGCTGAGGTCTGTCCCTGTGTTTCCAGTTTGTCTGTCTTGGTTTGTCATTTTAGAGGAGATCTCTGACAGATTTTGGGAGCTCGAATGCTCACACAGCCTCCCTTTTCCCAGGAAAATCCTGGTCTTGTCCTGAGTAATCTACAGAGAGGAGCTGAAGCAGGCCAAGAGATGCTTCATATATGATGCCTCATCGAGGGTGTCATTCACACTGCAGAGTGAATCCCTTGAATATTAAGGAATCTCATAATTCAACATATCCTGAGCCCTTTCCTCACCTCACCTGTAAATATTTGCACGAGGACTCAGCTAGCCTTGAGATCCCTTCCAAGGCAGAGGGTGTAAGGTCCAGCGTACCTGAAGCCAGAGGCGTCCTGGACGAAGCTCCCTCTTACGAAATCTGTCCCAGTGCTGATCACACTGTGAGGAGCACTCTCTAGAGTCACATTAAAGCTTGTTTGCTTGACAGAACATGTGCACCATGGACACTTTTATTGTTTGTAGTGTAAGGCAAGTGGCTGAGAGACCTCTGAGCAGCAAAGGTATCACTCCCACAAGACGGGCTATTGGCACATTTTTGTCTGTGGAGCAGCTTAACCAGGTTTATAAATAGAAGAAAGCAAGGAAGAGGAGACAGGGACCTTCCCTGAATAGACAGGGGGAAGGTGGAGGGGCTGAGCCACTCAGGGAAGGTCAGTCCCTGCCTGCCTGGCTGACTGCAGGGCCAGCTCCAAACAATGACTCTCCTGTGGGTTGCTGCCCAGCTCTTGTGGCTGGTACAGACCTCAGGGACCCTGGGTGAGGAATCCCAGGAAAGAGAGGGGAGTTTTGCTGTCTGGCCTGCTCCAAGATTGTTTTACACTTGCCTGTGGTTTCATAACTTCATTCTGCATTTTGTAGAATTTTGTGTTCTCTTTTCTGCCTCTTTGGAGCAACTTGCCTGGACTCCCATTGCCACTGGGGAGTGGTGATGCTTCTGGGAGCAGCTCAGCCGTATTTCTTCAGACATCTCTCATAGCAGAAGATTCCCTGTGTCCTAGAAGTGCCAATTTCTCTCAGTCAACGGTAAAGGGAACCAAGACAACAAGCTCTGGGGAGCAGGAGAAGATGGGATTCATCTACTTTGCACACAGCTATGTTTGGACAGATGAAACCCAACCAATTATTTCCGCTTTTAAACATGCCAGGTTCTGGAGGCAAATCCAGGTAAAGCTGAACAATGGGAGTTGTTGCAACTCCTTGAAGATGATGGCTTCAAACCTAACAGTTCATGCAGACACGCCTCAGGGTTATGTACCAAAGAGAGAAGGAGCATGAGTACATCCTGCTCCAGAAGGAGGAGTGAGATGCCTCACTGCACCAGCCAGCCCCGATCATCAGCAGCAGTAAGCTGGGCACAGCACAAACAGTCTTTGATTGGATTTTGGTCTGTCAAGTGCACAGGATTTCTGCCAATTCTACTTCTAACCTTTGGAGGTGAGTTTGGAAGAGGCTTCTTGCTCAGGTTAATCACTGCAGAAAGAGGTAGAGTCTGTGCGTATGTCGCATGTTGAAGCCAGACATCTGGGGCCAAGTGTCAGTCCTGGACCATCTCTGAGTTTCTGAGTGATCTGCCTGTGCTGAGAGCTGCCTGCTGAAACAGGCAGGGGTGGAGAGCAAACCTTCCCGAAGGGTTAAACTGAGCTGTTCAGAAGATGAGTTAAGTTACTTCACATCATCTAAGCCTCTCTAATGAAACCTCCTCTTCCCCTTTGGAGGTAATCTTCCTTTGATCAAACCCTCTTCTCTTCTGATGAGAACACAGTGCAGTAATCAAGAAGCTAATCTGAGCTGGAGCAGCCTCCCAGACCCCTCATAACCCAGAGCATCACGCTCCAGGCAGCTCCTTCCTCACCCTCCCTGCTCTCCTCGGTCTGCACCAGGCAGCTCGGTCTGCGCTCCTGCTGCAGCCTCCCAGCCCTCCTCTGGCAAGCAAGCCTTGGAGAAACCACGATATGTGGCTGCACTGGGGCAGATGTTGTGCTCAGCTGCTTGTGCAGGGCACACAGGGTCCTGAAAAAGGACCTGAGCCAGCCACAGCAGAGAGGTAGGTCTGCCCACACCTTTTCCTTGAGTGAACTCTCCCCAAATACTGAAAGGGCTTTTAAACTCTAAATCCAGTTTTATTAGAATATAACCTTGAATAAGTACATTTCTGAAAGAGGACAAAGTCCGAGTGACTAGGCCAGGTGGAATAGAAATAAAAAAGCTTATAAACTACTCTTTCTCTTCCCACTGTGTCCCCATGGATGAGTTTTCACCTCTGGTTTGGTTTTATCTTACTCAGTGGCTTTCTGAGTTTTAAGAGACTCTTACTGAGTCCTTTTTGGTCCCTGGCACATCTTTTCCTTTCTGCCACTTCACCAAAACACTTGTCCCAGCTGTGAAAACGCCATCGCACTGCATGAAAAATCTCACTGGGCAGGATCAGGAAAAGTGACTCAGAAAGGACAAGATCCGCTGTGCCTGCTCTGATGTTGATAGAAATTACAGCCTACAGCAGGGAGAAGCTGCGGGGGGTGTCCTTTACCTTTCCTTCCTCAAAGGAAGGGCAGAAGTGATTTTGTGGGAATACACCAGGTGCTTGAATTTGTTAGGGGTGCTGGACAGCATGACCTGTTGTCGAGACATGATGCATAGGCTACAGGGATTTATCCACATCCTACCTCAGCAGTGGGCTCTTGGCATGTCAGAGCATCTTACAAACACTAAACAGCACTTAAGACGATGAACGAGCTGCTTTTCTCCCAGCGTGATGTGCATACGCTTGTTATCCCCCACACTTTCATCCTCGGGTATGCACTTACCACTTAAGAGGCAGAGGTGCGGGACTTCGGTGCTTGAAAATGCAAATTCAGGTGTGAACATCCAAGAAGGAACACAGGAGCAAATACTCAAATGGTTGAGCCCCTGCAGTGCTCCTTGCACTGAGAAAGGCACCCAGGCTTCCCTGAGCACAGGAGTGTTGCACTCTGCTCAGCAAGGAGATGCAGCTCTGCAGAGTGGAGCTGGCCTCCTGCAGAGTGGCAGGTGCTGATTAGCTATAGACAGGACATCAACACCCCTTTCCAAAGGTGGAGAAGCCAGAAGGGACCCCAGTGGGTATGTTCCAGGGCTGCCTGTTCTCAGGCAACGCAGTTTCATTTCACAGGGGCAGATTGCAGGACGATTGTGCAGCCGGGCACGGAGGTGCCAGGCGCAGGAGTGTTGCTCCTTCCCTGGGTCTAAAGCATTTGGGGGTTGCAGTATTGAACTCCCTGGGATGAGATGGAACTCCCACCACAGCCCCTATCCTGGTTTTCTGCATGCTGGAGTGGAGGAGCTAGGTGACTGGCGAAGCCACGTGTGACCGTCCCACAAGGGGTGGGAAGGCACCTCCCTCTGCCAGCAGCAAGCAATGACAAAAGTGTCTGATGTCTGTCCTGTATTTAGGCATAATTTTGTAGCTGGATTTCTCCTGCTGTTTTCCCTGGGGACTTCAGCCTCTTTTGTTCCTTCTGACAAGTGTTAGGCGAGAAGGAGCATCCCTGAGTGTGTGGTGCTGTGTCCCACAGGGGGTTTCTGCATTACACTTGGCAAGAGACAACCTGCACTCCATGTCCTACCTGAGCAGTATCTCCTCTGTCTTCACTCCTGTTGGACCTAATGTGAACACAACCACAGGACCAACATCCCAGTCTCATGGTGCAAGCCATGTCATGACCACGTCAGGTGGATCCAAACCTATAGGGCAGATGGGTTGGGAATCTCAACTTTGATGACCATATCTGCAAATTAAACCTTTAAGCAACATCTTTTCCTTTTTCTTTTCTTTTCTTTTTTTTTTTTTAACCACCTGGATGAAGGGATGTGGTGGAATCTCAGCAAGTTTGCTGATGGAGGAGTGGCTGACACATCAGAAGCCATACAGTGAGACCGGGACAGGCTGGAGAGCTGGGCAGAGGGGAACCTCGTGAAGTTCAGTGAGGGCACGTGTAGAGACCTGCATCTGGGAAGGAATAACCCTATAAACCACCACAGGTGAGGGATTCATCTGCTGGAACACAGCTCCATGGAGAAGGACCTGGGGAGTGTTGGTGGACACCAAGTTAACCATGAGCCAGCAATGTGCTCTTGTGGCCAAGAAAGCCAACGGTGTTCTAGGGTGTATTAAGAAGTGTGTCCAGCAGGCCAAGGGAGGTTCTTCTCCCTCTCTACTCTGCCCCAGTGAGGCTACACCTGGAGTATTGTGTCCAGTTTTGGGCTCCCCAGTTCAAGAGAGACAAGAAACTACTGGAGAGAGTCCAGCAGAGGCTCCGAAGGTGCTGAGGGGCTGGAACATCTCTGTGGCCAGGCCAGGCTGAAAGCCCTGAGGCTGTTCAGCTGGAGAAGAGCAGCCTGAGAGGGGAGCTGAGCAATGCTGAGCAAGAGACAAAGGGCCCCTTTAGGGGGGCAAGAGGATGGGGCCAGACTCTGGTCAGGGGTGCCCAGACACAGGACAAGGGGCACCGGGCACCAACTGGACCCCAGGAGGTTCCACCTGAGCAGGAGGAGCAAGTTGTTTGGTGGGAGGGTGTGGGAGCCTGTGCCAGGCTGCCCAGAGAGGCTGTGGAGTCT
>JAAGNO010000042.1:48649-87895 GCA_033439905.1 Ceryle rudis
AGGCTGCCCAGAGAGGCTGTGGAGTCTCCTGCTCTGGAGAGATTCCCACCCCGCCTGGACCCTGCGCTGCTGGGCCCTCTGCTCTGGGTGCTGCTGCTGGGTGGAGCAGGGGGGTGGCACCAGATCATCTCCAGAGGGCCTTCCCAGCCCCTACCACTCTGTAGTTCAGTGATCGGGGCCATGCTGTGGGTCTGCTGGACTTCTCATCCATGGGACAATGCAAATGCTGAGCAAGAAAAGCTCTGAGATCTCCAGGACAGCTAACTACTAAATTCAGGTACACAGGGTGACTGCTAAGTCACTCTGGATTTAACCTTTGGTGTATTTATTGGGTTCCCTTCTCTCAAAGTAGGAATTTCTCCTGGGGATCTTTGTGCTGCCCATTATCTCTTATTGATCTGCAGGAGAAATATAATAATTAAAAAATTATTTGCTGGTAAAATCCGTAGAGCAGGAAATGAACTTCCACACACCACCAGGGTACTGTGGCAACTGAGCCCGAGCCATTCCGAGTCCTATGCCTGGGGATCCAGGTTGTCACCACAGTCAGGTCAGAGGCAGAGCTGCACTGGGAATCCAGCAAATAAGGCAAGTGGTTCATGACTCTGGGCCACTGGGCTGGACAGGGAGGGCAATACTGTTGCACAGCTGGCCACCAATTGTGTAAGCACTAAGAGTGCTGGGCTCAGGAAAAGCCACTGGTTCATCTAGTTCAATCTTTCAGCTGAGCTGCTCTGGGAGAAGGTAAAAAAGAGACATGATCATAGGTATGTTCCTGAGGAAGAGATCTGGAAGAGCAGGATGCTTTAAATCAGGAGGAAAAGTTGGAACAAGATCTGACAGCTATAACATGGAGCTTGAAGGAACAGGCTGAACACGAGGAGTACATTTATAACAGTGCAGGGAGTTGACCATGGGGACTGGTTGCCAACGGGCACAGGAAATTTTGTATTAATTTGCAATCATAAATCAAGCCTGCATTTCTCAGAAAAGTCTCCTGTCTCACAATCGCACAGAATCACAGGCTGGTTTGGGTGGGAAGGGATCTTTCAAGGTCATCTGGTCCAACCCCCTGCAGGGAGCGGGGACGTCTGCAACCAGAGCAGGGTGCTCAGAGCCCCGGCCAACCTCCCCTGGGATGGTGCCAGGGATGGGGCAGCCACCAGCCTCTCACCACCCTCAGTGTAAAAAATGTCTTCCTGCTCTCCAGTCTAAATCTCCCTCTTTTTGTTTAAAACCATCACCCCTTGTCTTATCATAACAGGCTCTGCTAAAAAGTCTGTCCCCATCTTTCTGACAGGCCCCTTGAAGTCCTGAAAGGCCACCATAAGGTCTCTCTAGACCATGGCACTAAGCGCCACATCCAATCTTTCCTTAAACACCTCCAGGGACAGCAACTCCACCACATCCCTGGGCAGTCCATTCCAGTGTCTAATCATCCTCTCCGTGAGGGAGTGCTTCCTAAAATCCAACCTGACCCTCCCCTGGCACAGCTTCAGGCCGTGCCCTCTTGTCCTGTCACTAGTTGACTGGGAGAAGAGCCCAACCCTCAGCTTGGGCAAGATCTGGGTGTAGCATTTCCTAGTGGGCTTCTTTGGCCGGTGTTCAGCAAGAGGTCAGGCTGTGTCCCTCCTAAAGACTGAATCCTCAGTAATGAGCAACAGAGAAAGTCCTTCAAACATGCCAAGGAGTGTTGCCCCTCTTGATGCTGTGTCCTGCTGGGCTGCGCAGGAGCCTGCTCCCTCCTAAGGCTTTTCACACCTCAGACACTCATTATCACTTCATTAAATGTAATGGCTTCGGGACTTCCAAACCACCATCTGGTGACCACTATAGAGGGTCCACCACAACCCTGCTGTTGCTCAGCAGTTCAGGGCTGAGAAAACCTGACACACCTCTGCCTGCAAAGGGCAGCTGGTGTTTCCTGGGTCTGGATCCACCTATGCTTCAGGCTGGTGTAGCCACATACTGCTGCTAAATGATAGATGTCTACCATCCACCCACGTGGGGCTGGTCCTATCTTCACCCTCCCTCCAGTACATGTGTTCACTGGGCCGGGGCATCAACCTGAGCTGGGAATGGATCTGGCTGAAAACCATCTCAGCCTTCCCTTCCAGGGGAATAGGGCCCTTCCCTTCGGTGCAGGGACTAATGATGTTTCTGCAAAAAAAAACCAAACCTCTGAAGACGGGAGGAGTCTCCTGGGGATTGTGAATGCCACCTCTTAAAAAAAGGAAAAAAAAAAAAAAAAGTGCAAAAGTTTTGTGTCTTTCTGTAACAACCCTCTCCAGCCCAGGCTGGTCAGAGGTGATGCTGTCTGGGTCCTGTGTTTTGCTTGTCCAGCCCTCCCTGGTGTCACCCTGGGGAGAATGGGGACGCTCCCTTGTAGAGGTCCTATTTCTGACAAAGCAGCGGCAAAGGGAGTAATGTGTGGATCAAGCACTCCTGTGGAAGGTGTGGTTTGTGCTGAGAAGGGAGCACGGGACCCCTGTCCACCCCAGGAAACCTGAGAGCTGGAGAAGGGCATAGCGGGATAGCTGCTGCAAAATGCATCTCTAAACAAATGGCCAGAATTACAGATTATTTTGGGCTTTCTTGGCCTGGATGGAGGTAGCAGGTAACAGCTCCATGGCTCAGCATGTCCCACAGGACAGAGCAGCTCTCTGCTGTGCGGGATGGCAGCATGACAGAGCACAGGGGCATTGGTCAGGACCAACACCTGCAGCCTGTGACTAAAGTCAAGGTGTGGAACACAAATCAGAGGCTTTCTTCCAGAGCAGAAGAGCAAGAGCTGTTCTGAAATCACAACTACAGCCCAGTGGGACATCAGCTTTCCGCTGTGGGAGAGTGCAGCCTCACGGGGGTAAGCCAGCATTGCTGCTCTGCAGGATGGAGACCAAGAGTGATGCTGTGGGAGATGCCTGCTAAAGCTGGAGAGTCTTAACACTTCCCATGGGCTTGAACCCCTCCAGGTTTTGCAGGGGGCAATTGGGAGGGTTCATCCTTAGGCTACGGGGGTCCAGGTGCCCTCTGGTAGGGGTATGGTACCATGTTACACCATGGTATCATCTGGGGTGGCAATTAGAGGATGTGAAACAGCTACAGACTAAAGCTGTAGAGTACTAAGGAGGCAGGAATCCTACCTCCTGACAAAATCTTGGTGAGCCTCTGAGAAAGGGATGACTTAAGGTGTCTAATGTCACCTCCTGCATCACAACGAGTCATTCCAGGACCTTATGAAGGTCTGTATTCCTGGATACCTGGGTACCCAGGCGAGCACCTGCTTTGCAGGGATGACAATTACTACACAGTGCACCACCCAGTAAGGACGATCCATCCTCTCTCCTTCAGGACTGTGAAAAGAAACCCAGGGAGATGGGATCGTCCGTCACAGCAACAGTTTGCAGAGAGACCAGAGCAGGAGCACAGGAAGGTCCTGACAGCTTGAGAAAGGCCTGATTTTTCTGCACCTTGCACAGGGGACACAAAAAAAGCTCCAAAAAGAAGTCTTTGTCTTGAGAGGACTGGATGCAGGGGGGTGTTTTTAAATGGAAAGATAACTTCCAGAGCAAAATGCTGCCAGCTTCTTGGAGGAGATCAGAAATACCATGTGCTCTGGGGTTTAATCCAGGTGCTTCAAAAGGGAGCTCACCTGCACAGACACTACTAGGTTTGTACTGTCTTCTTGTGATTAAAAAAGGAGGGAAAAAACATCCAAAACCTATCTCCCACATGATCTGCTTTCTGAGGACTGTGGCACTCCCTGCATTTCTGTGGAAGGGTTTTCTTGTTGGCTTCTGCAAGCCACTGTGAGTCAGTGGTCAGGCTGACTTCGCATTGCCTCTAATGTAAGGGCTGCTGTCTGAGTGAGCTGACACAACTCCTTTTCCAGGCACAATCTCTCCAGCTGACTTCAGTTGTCAGTTTGAGAATGAGAGGAAGATCCCACTACTCTTTAGAGAGTTCAAGGGAACTGGAGCTGCCTTGAGAGACACCAACTCTGGACCCTCCGCCGTGAGTCCTGGGGAAGTCAAGGGTGTTGCTGATCATGGAGTGAAAAAAACGTGGGACTTTGAGAGCAAAGAAAATGGTGAAATGTCTTTGCAAAGGATTTGGATTAAGCACTTGAAATACTGAGGCATGTTTGCTTTGGAGGGATCACCCCAAAAATGACAGGGAAAAGAAGGAACTTAAAACAACAGGGGCAAAATCCCCTGAAAAAAATGATCAAAATGAGCTCTGTCTGGGCTTAGGAGGAGCATTAAAACATGTGAAAAGAGAACATGTTTCTGCTGGCATTTATTGTCCGAAGAGTATAATTTAAAGATCCTTGCTAGAATGAGAAATAAAATCTAGAGAGATAACATAATGAAAAGCCAGACAATCACACAGCCTTACCCTGAGAGCCAGGCAGCAAAGGATCAATCAGATTTCAGCCCTTCACATAAAAGAAGTGGGTTCTGCCTTTTATTAAGCTGATGCAGTGAAAATAAGACCTGCTCTCCATTGTACCAGGCAAAGTCCAGAGGGCTCCAGTGAATCAGAGAAGCAGCAGCAGCAGCAGCTAATCCCCAGGAGAAGGCTAAGTGAGATGGGACCATGTAGCTTCTCTGCAGACAGCAGGCAGTGTGGGCTGCAAGCACCACTCCTGTAATGACAGCTGGAGTACAAACACTGCTCATAGGTAGCGGGATCTCATGATTTGGGCTGGGAAGTTGGGAAAACTCTGTTATAAGCAAGATAACCAGGACCATAAGCAAGAACAGAGTGGGGGCTGAGGCGTGGGACAGCACCATGCCGCAGGGCTGAACTCGAAGGTGCTGTAGTTGGTGTGATGCCCTGTGTTTGCAGGCTGGTGGATATACACACCTGCAAAGCTCATTCCTGACCTAAACAAGACAAAACATCTGGAATGTTTAAAGAGCTCTGATGCCATCTCACCGCTTACCAGGTGCTGGGTCTACCCCCCAGAGCTGCAGGGCTGCCACAGTACCATTGCTCAGAGGCTGCACACAGCTGGACTGCTTCATTCAGACCAGAATAAGGCCAGGAATGAGTTTGCTCGTGCTGTCTGCCTTTGCTTGTCCTTTACCGGAGCTCAATTAACACAAGTCATGGTGTCTGGCAGAGGCAGGGGGGAAGCGTCTCTCTGCAGCCCTTCAACTGCAAACCTCTTGGGCTGACAGCACTGAGTAGCTGGTGCCTTGAACATTGCTGTCCAAAGCAACCTGGAGAAAAGCTCCTTCCAGATTCACCAACAGCTTTCTGTGTCCAAAGGACTAAGGAGCCTTCTCAGTTTGACTGCTGAGTCTCCAATGGGCAATCAGGTACAAAACACCTTCCCTGCACCCCCAGAGAAATGCCCCTCTCTGCAGCAGGGTCTGAATGTACTTGCTACTTTGTTTTGCTCCCATTTCCACACCAATTGCACCAGAATCTTCTGAGAGATGGAAATTCTCCCTCCCCCACCCAAAAGCATGCTGGATGGATGCAAGGACAAAGTGTCAACAGCACCAGCCTTTCAGGAAGCAATTAAAGGAAGTTTTCATTCCACAGAGCTTAATTTTGTGTCTGAGAGAAACACTCCACAAGTGAAATGCCACCCAAATGAATAAAATGCAGAGCTTAGCACTGTGCACATTCTGCATCTCAGGTTTGGTATTTAATTAGCAGCTGGCAGTTACTCTCCTGCTGAGAGAGGCTATGGATCACTAGGAATAAATGGTCAGACACAAACTTGCTGCTCCTGCCATTCAAGGCACAAAGCAAAACCCAAGGAAGCTGGTGCCTCTGCCCACCAGCGACAGTGTCTCTGTTTAGCTCATATCTGGGGCTAAACTACAGCAGTTGCTCTATCACACAGTGACCCCTCCCCAGATGAGAAGGGGCATTGGGAAAAGGAGAGAAGACTCCTGGGTTGAAATGAAAACGGATTTAATGAAACAGACAAACTAATACCAATGCCAGTATAAAGGGAACAAGGTTATACTCAGACCAGCCACTGGACGGTGGTCACAAATACCAGGAAAGCATCCCTGGGAGAAGAATGGTTGAGCGATTCCCTCCAGGGATCAGGAGAAGGAAGATGCGGAACAGGATGAGGAGGAGCCCAAGAAGGAGGAGCCCAAGCGAAAGGAACCCCTGTCGTCAGCAAACTTATCCCTTTGTACTGAGTGTGACGTTTCTGGTCTGGATACACCTGGAACCAGCTGGGGACACTGCCCCAGCTGACTCCAAACAGCTCATGGTCTGCAGACCACAGCTGGTCAATGGCTCTGTCCCAGTCAAGCCAGAACACAGAGCACTTCAGAATGACTGTGAGAGACTCAGGAAATGGCATTAAACCTCCCCAGTTTCAAGAAGCTGATCCCACAGGTGGGACTGAGCCACAGTAAGGAGGACACACAGGACAGGACATCACAGATTTACAGGGACGTGAGCAGACGGGATGTGTCAGAGCAGTGTAACCTGCATGAAGGAGCCAGAGAGAGGCCAAAACAGCTCTGAAATCCCCAACATACCCGGTGACCCATCTCCAGAGTGGCTCCTTCCCCAAGGCAGAGGACAGGCATTCACGGGGAAAATTCCACTCACAGCATTCATCTTTTTCTCTCTTTCACTGATTCTCCATGACACTGGAAATGCTAAGGGAGAATTTTTATCTTTTCTCAGTGAAAAACTGTGATCAGCTGGCTCAGAAAGCTGATGGTGCACTACCTGGAAAAAGTGAGGTTCAGGCTTTCTGTTGAAATCATTTTCCTTTCTGGGATGTGTCCTTTGTAAACCCACGAGAAAGGGATTTCTCTTTCTGTGCACATACCCAGAGTGCCTCACACAGCTCACTTAGAGACGATTGCATGAGGGTGATGAAGAAACAGACACACAGATGGACACGCACGTATTTCCAGGGCTTCTTTTCCACACAAAGCAGGCACTTCCAGCAAAATAACCAAGTGTGTACTTCCCATTGAAAGTATTTGCATCCAGAAATACTTGAAGATGGCAGCCTGGGCACCTAACAGAGACTCCCAAGGAGCCTGCCAGCACTACCATGACCTCCTGTAAGGTCTGCCAATGCCCTTCTGCAGAAGGGCGTGATTTCAGCCAGCCGAGTGCCCTGAGCTTTGCCAACACGTGCATGGTTGTCCTAGAAAAAAAACCTTCAACATGATTTTTGGAGTTCCTAACAACACTGAAGCATGCCCATCGGCACTCTGGGAAGCTGCTGTTTATCTTAAACTGTTTTAAACTCTCCTTCTCTTCAGAAGTAAATGCCTCCAAGGCAGGGTGCCCTGTTTTTGGAGGTTTTGAATGGACTAACTGGGTAACACAGAGCACTCTACACCAGTGTGCCACAGTTATCTCACACTGTGGTTTCAAGAGGTGCCTTCAGCTGCTCCCAGCTGAGGATGTCTGCAGGCAGCTGGGGGTTCTTTACAAGGATTCCTGGGGGACTTTGTATGTCTGACACAGGCAGAGAGGACTGTGGTGATGGGGTGGCAGCTAAACCCTTGGGACAGAGGGGAGAGATGCAGAAGGACTGCAGAGAGATGGTTACAGGCTGGTCAGGGTGATGACAGCCTGTCAGTGCTCTCAGGGCCCTGACCCACCTCTGATACATGTCCTTCCAGCATAAGACAGTTGTGCAAGACAACCCCAAAAACATTCTGCTGGCATCGCTTGCTTTTTGACTTTTGTCTCTGGCACTGACTAGAAAATATGGAGAGCATTAAGATATCAAACAAACAAACAACAGAAAAACCCAACCGAACAAACAAACAAACACAAACCAAAACAAAAAACCCAAACAAACAAAAAACCAACCAACCAAAAAAAAAAACCAAAAAAACCCAAGCCAACCTAACTTTTCTGTAGGTTTTTAAACTCCACTGATCCACAAAGATAACTCATTATATTTGTAATAAATGGTTTGCCATAAAGTTTCAGAGTATTTACTGAACATGCTGCTCATCCGGAAACCACTCTAATCTGCATTTCCATAAGAACAGTCACAAAAACAATGGCAACCAATTTAAAACAGGAGTAGCTTTTGAAGGGCTACAGCTGAACAGCCATTTTTTCAAGTGAAAATTGCATCATTTTTAAAGTTTGTTCAGTTTTAACAAACCTGAAACCATAAATTGTTTACAATTTGATAAAGCCCCTTGTCTGAGTTCCTGTAAGCATGTGAGGATTGTAGGGCCACTGAGTAGTTTCTAGGGCTTCCATGAGGTTACTGAGATGGGCAGTATCCCACTGGGCATTAAATCTCCTCTGAGAATCACTGGCCAGAGTGGGGCCCCTGGGGACCTCGGTCACCAACCCTCAATACACCCTTGTGGGTGGGTAAGAGCAGAAAGTCATGCACAGCAAGGTTTTGAATAGCTAGGGCCAGTTCAACCCCCGTGTTGGAGAAATGGGCTCGTTACAGAGATGTGGGACCCTGAAGACAGTTTCCAGCAATTGCAGCTCTGTTTGCATCCAGTACACCCCCATTTCCCAGAAAGGACAGTTTCACAGCTCTGTGAATGCTCTTCCTCATCATAAGCAAGTGTTGGTCAAATGGGCTGTGAGAAACCTGCCTGGGAAAGGAGCATCCAGCATCAAAATGCCTTCACAGGAACCAGGTCAAAAGGAGGGAGCCTGGAGGAAACCCACTGCCCTTGTTATGAGAGTGTGCGAACAACATGGAAGTAGGACACCACGCTAAAGTCAGGACTTTACATTCCTCTATATAAACATGCTTGGTGTGTCAGTCAAGGTTTATAATTGCAGTGGTCATCCTTAGTGCCACACGGGAACTGGCGGGCAGGACAGGAATCCTTGGACAACAAGTGACGCCCACAACAGTGGACTTATCCCACTGGGAAACCAGAAATCTCCCGCAGGAGAATGAGGCAAAGACACCACTTCTTGGCTTCATATTCCCTTGATTACTTTACCTCCTGCAATATCTGTACTAGCTTTAGTCCTTCAGATTAAAAAGCCGCTAAACAAGGATTGTCTGGGGATTCATTTTTGCACGACTTTCTTCTTCTGTCCATCTTCTCTTTGGCTCAGTGACTTGCAGAAAGCCTTGTCCTGAAGAGGCTCCAGTCTTAGCTGTTATTACAAAAAACCAAGCCCTGATACCATCATTTCACAGTGTGGCTCTAAGCACAATGAACAAACCATTTATCTAGATGGCCCATGCAGGGTGAACTGAGATCTTCCATCAGCCCTGTGCGAGTCAGGACTGTCACTTTCTACAAGATAAACAAGACAAATTTCCTAGAGGTAAATAGAATGGTCTGTATTCTCCTACTTCAGCCAACCATCAAAACGCCTGTTCCCACCCCAAACCACAGGGACCGGTGGTCTTAGAAGAGCAATGGCTGGAGGAGACGCCAGAGCAGGGAGCAAAGCTGTGCATCAGCTCCTGCTGCCGAACAGGCTCATGTTGCTCATCTTGCCTTTCCAGCTACCTGAGTGCTTGAGGAGATGGAGCTGACAGAGCATTGATGTCATTTTCAGCTAGAAATATTTCACCGAGGACAGACTTGAACATTAAAAACTCTCTAAAAATCCTTATTAGAGCTGTAAAGAGTTTTTTTAGACCTGAAATTCTTTCTTTCCTGTCTTTTCCTGGCACAGGCACTGAGGGCAGTGCAGTGGGTTCCTCTACCTCCCTTGATTCTCCTGGTCTGATCTTTGCGTTGCTGTAGTTGGGATCTTGCCTCTTTAACGGACAGTCAGGACCTCTGTGAAGCAGCCTGGAAGGAGCAGCTCCTGCTGCTACTGGGAGAACTGGAGGCATTTCCCTGACGCGCTGCATCCCCTAAAATAAGCATTTCCCTGGCTCGTAGGTTTGTTCTCCACAGGGTTCTCCCACAGACCACTGTACCCTGCTTACCTCAGAGGTTTCTATCTGCTGTCCATCCATGTGGTTTTTGCTTCCTTCTTTTCCTCCTCTGGTCTCCTGCTCTTTGTTTCTTCCAGAACATCCTTGTCCTGTGCCTGTATCACACTGTGAGATAAAGGACCAGCTGGATCTCTCCAGTTGTGCAGCTTTAGTGCTGAGGGTGTAATTCCCCACCATGAGTCAGAAACACATGCCAAGAACATCTGGAAAACTTAATCCTGGTAACCCTGCAGACTAACAGCCACAAATGACACAGCTGCAGGAGAGCAGGCAGGGCCAAAGGTGTCCCCAGTGCCCCAGGTCCTGCTGCCACAGAAGGCTCCCCGCTTTCCACGGGGTTTCCTGAGTTTCAGTGACCAAGGATTTCAGTGACTGTACCATGCTTGCCTTGAAAAAAGTTTGGTCTCCAAGAGTCTGTGGGTGCTGTTAAACCTGTCTTTTTGTACTCCCATGGCCTGATGTCTGCTTGCCCTTGCTCACAACAAGAACCGACCAGAGTAGCACAGACAGGGGACAAGTAGACCACGGGCAGCACATGGAGAAAATCTGCCTGGTGACAACAGGTCATCCTACAGCAGAGCTGACCCCACGATTAGCCAGACTACCACAAGTTTCCATCTAATCGGTCCTACAGTAGTTAGCCAGGAACAAGCTCTTCCTCAACCTAAAGGGTTGTTATTATAATCTGTAGGGCAGTTGTTACCTCCTTAATTGTGGAATTGCTTCAGAAGTTCAGGTGTAATTACCCAGCAGTGGCAGGGAGAGGAAATTATGGGGCATTGCCCTTGTTTTAAAAAATTAAAGTTGTTTAACCACACACGTGCTGTGGAGCGGTAGGAGTGTCAGGAGGGCCAAGCAGTGAGGAAACCACATAGAGACAGGTATAATAACCAGATGCATTCAGGAACAGAAGCAGCAGCTGGATTGTGATCAGTGTCCCTGGGCTGTGCTAACCCCCAGGAGCAGATCTGTGGTGGAGATGCACTGGGAATATTCGATGTGGTAACTGGGCTTTGCAGGTCAGCTCTGCCTGTGACACACAGATATTTCAGACTGCTTCCCAAAGAGAATAACTCTTGAAAGCCATGCACTGAATTCAGTAGATCCTTCTGCAGACAACCCCTGCACACCCCAGTGCTGCCCTGCTTGAACCTCAGCATAAATCAATGCCTCATAAATGGGCAAGGGTGAAACCCTCACTCCCCCCTCACCCCATGGTTCTTGCCACAAAGGTCACGCAGAGATGTTACAGAGAAGTGACAGATGCCAGTGCTCCACTGGAAGGACCTTATGGCCACTGTTTGGCACTCAGAATATGTTCTGCATCCCAAAATACAGAAGGAGAAAATAAATGGCAGCACGTGATTCACATGATATCTTTGCCAGCACTTCATGCCTCCAGTTGCCAGATTGGCTTATTCTTTATCATTCGGTTTTGAAAAGGAAACAAAAGACCCAGGGGAGAAAACAAGAGGGACAATTCATTTTTTCCAGGAACAGTGACTGGAAAATGAAGACATGAAATTTGGCATGAAATGGAAAGGCCTGAATCACAAGTTGCAAACCTCAGCGTGGGTTTGAAATATCCTCATGGACTCCTTTCAGGACTTGCTCAGATGAAAAGTTTCATGAGCAGAAAAAGCCAAGGGCCAGGCTTCTTTCCAGGCAGGAGACCCACAAGCCTGGGAGGCATTCTGTCCACAGCCCAGCACTCCCAGCACTCCCATCACATGAAGCATGCAAGTGAAAATACGACACAAGCCTGCCAAGCCTCTGCTCTCAGCCTTGTCCTTTTGTTTACTGATACAATGAGATGATTTTACCTTTCCATGAAATCCTCTGAGGATCTGGAGTGGGAGTCTGCTAAAGAACCGCAACCAAGCATGACCTGTGAGCGTTGACACACGAACACATCCAAGGATGAAGGCTGGGACAGGTGCCCCGAGGGTGCTGAAGGGTTTCAGGTCCTCAGGAGCGTTGCAGGGAACTGGTCAGCTCGTGGACATGTGTCTTTCCAGAATGCTTGGCAAAACTAGAGGCAAAAAGAAAGGGGCAGGAGCCCCTGGAAACAATGAACTGGAAGAAACTGAGCAGAACCTGTATGCATCATATTTTGAAGAGCAGAAGAAAATCAATGGTGTCTGAGAGACTTGGAACAGATCTTAGATCAGTTCTTCATTACATCAATACCTGCACAACTGTGGGGGGTGCTTAGGGCACAAAATGCTTAAACTGAGTCCCTCCAAATGGCAAGGGGTGACTCGTGACCTTCTCCTCTTCAGTACAGCGTCCCAAATGCTGCCCCAGCCCTTAAACCTCCTTTCAGCTGCAGTAACACTCAGAGGGCACGTCCAGAGCAGGATGGTCACTGCTGGAAAAGGGCTTGGATGAGGGTAACTCATCCTGGATGTGCAGATCCCAGCTCTCCCCACTCCCTCTCCTTTTGGAGAACTCATTTCTCTTCACACTGTAAAAAGCACAACATGAACTGTCGGTGCCTGGGATGTATCTGGGTGACACAGTTTTCAGCGCACATCAAAACAGACATGTCAGAGAGCCCTGAAAAGAGTCACTCACAGAATGTGTTTTCTCTGTTTTCTTTACCCTGAAAAAAAAAAAAAAAAAATTGAAGTGGTGGAAAATGACAGTGGATGTGAAGAGAGCAGCTCAGTCGTAGGGCAGAGCCCACAGAGACCCTGGCCTGCTTGATCTCAGTGAGCTCCAGGATTTTCACAGATTTTCCTGCACCTTTAGCCTCTGACATGGATCGGAAACTCCACTAAGCATCGTTGTTTAATTGGATTCCTCAGATTAGCTGCTCTCTACCTGTCTCAGTCTCCTAGTCCGCCCATGGTCTCAGTTTGGGATCCATGCTCCTCGGAAGGGATTTTTCTGTCACCACCCACTGGTGCACTGGAAATGACCCTCAACTGCTGAAAACACCAATTACACTACAGGGAAGATTTAGTCATATTGGTTAAAATTCATGTCCCCATTGGATACAGATGTAATTAAATCTTACTATCATTATTGTGTAATAAAGGGCAGCTGAAATTTATTTAATATGTACTAGGTGAGAGGTGCTTCATTATAAAACTCAGTTATAGATCCTTAGGGAGCACTGCTCAAGAGCAGAGAACTGGCAAGTAGAAAAGCAAAGCTGCCTGGGAGGAAGGAGCACACTTCTGGTGGTAACGTTGCTTTGGAGCCCACCAGGGTGCAGTCAGGACCCTGGAGGGTTGGATGTGGCATTTTGGAGAGACAGGGTGAGGAGGGGATGTTGTCACTGCAGACACCCCAACACAGACCTCCTACTTGTGGTGGGGACCTCCAGGCTCATGCTCAGGTCCCCAGTGAAGGAAGCCAGCACTCTTATGACAGGCAGTTCCTCAGAGCCACAGGCTTGGAGAAAATGTTCATCCCCATGAGATACATATCCTGGGTATATATTAGTTGCATCTCACGTGAATTATGGCCAGAATGTTGATTCATTCAAAAGCTCTGCAGGAGGCACTGGGAGCACCGGGTGCAACAGGACTTGGTGATGTAGAAAGAAATCTGTGCAAGTGGGGGTTTTTTTTCTAGTTTCCCCTCTAAAAACCAGCATCTGCAAACAGTCCTTTAAAATCAAGGTTTAATTTCCCCTTCTCACAAAGCCCATGGGTGAATGGAAGTGCCCACCATCACTTCTAACCCCGCCACCAGTGGCAAGCCCATAGGAAATTGGGAAGTCCACAGGCAAGTATTTTTCAAGCTTCTTACAGGCTGTGGGTTTTTTTCTCAGGACTTTTCATACTGCCAGGAAAGCACATGGGAGCAAAGACTTCTGACCATTTGCAGTCATATATGTGTTGCGTCATCAGCTCTGCTGGGACTACTTCAGAAGTACTAATTATAGTGATAACGTGGAGGAACAAGTGTAGGGATCTAGTTGGGATCGTGCAGCTGATGTCATGACTCTAGCAGGTAGCAGCAGATGTTAGTGCTTTCTAAGGCCTGTGAGTCACAGTCAGACACCAGATGAAGCTCTGAGCTATTGTGTGATTCAGGGACTGACTAGCAAGGTGGATGAGCGAGATGAAGGAGCCTGATAGGGTGCTCCAGAGAAACTGCCTTTCACATACAAGCTGCACCATGGTGCTTGCTGCACATGGGTAAGGACGGTGAGCTATCCACACTGACACACTTCCCAGGGCTTGAATCATCTTCTAATTCAAAACTTTCTTGCTTTTGATAACACCAAGTGTATTTTGGAAGTTGCTTTGAGCTATTCTCTTGCTGCAGAACTAGTGTCATATGGCCTCTGCAAAAAAACTTCAATTGCGTCTTTTATTGATTCATTGATGGCAAAGACAGAAGAGACAATTCAATCACCTGGTCTGATCTCCTGTGTGGCACAAGGTAGATAATCCCACCAGGAAACCTTGCCTCAAGCCCAGAGGCTTGCCTCTGACTGAAATACATCACCTAGCAGGGTGTCCAGTCACCTCCTCTGAGGGATTTTTCTGGAGGTGAGTCACCTCCCATGAGTGCCATGTGCTTGCAGCAACACATGCAGAAAGGGCTGTGGCAGGACTCACCTACAGCCAGACTCTCCAGCTTGGCTTGACACCAGACCATGACCACCAGAGGACTTCTGGAGTCTTCCATTTCCCCTTTCTGGCCATGACACAGGAGGGGTAGCTCTGTCCTTTGTGGGGAACCAGGACAAGAACCTGCTTGGGATCTGGGGTGGGGGATCAGGGTTATTGGTATCCCAGTAAAGCAGTTTGGGATTGAGTATGCATTTCCACATGCTGCAGGCCCATGGACACTCTCAGCCCATGCAGATCAGTATTGTGGCTTCTTCCGTGCAGAATTATAAATATGGACTTGAGGAAAGAGACTCGTTCCCAGGGAGCACACAGCCAGAAGGGATGGGCTGACATAGGGAACTGGGGGGGTTTATAGGGCCCTAAGTCCCTCAGTGGCAAAACTAGGCCTCCTACTTTCAGGCTACTGCACCACCAGATGCTCCAACCATTAGGTAGCATTTCCTTCCAAGGAGATAATACAACCCAGAAAACCAACACTTTTCCAAAGGCAATTCTTCTTCTGGAGGAAAGGTGCCCTCCAGCAGCAGCAGTTCACCTCTCATTAGTGAGTGTATTCTCGTTTAACCTTGATTAATCTCCTTGATGCAAATGTAGTTTTGGACTCATGTTTACAGAGGGATGTGAACCTGAGCACAGGTTAAGAGACCTGCGTATTTACCAGTTGCCAGCAAAATCAAACCAAATACACAGAATGGGGCTCTTAGTAGTCAGTGCCTGAGCTTCTTCAGAGGCCCCCAGAGATGTCCCCCAGGAGCAAATAGCTGCTGAAGACTGGCAGCCAGGCAGAAGCCTGATGCAAGCAAGTGGGGGTTCACCTGGCAAAGCAGAGAGCTGGGTCAGGAGGCTGGGTTGCTCTCCCGGGATAGTTTTTTACTCCAGGGCCCATTAACAGGCCACAATCCTTAATTAAAAAGACTGTGCCACAGCAAATCATCTGTATCTGGACAGAGAAAAAGAAAAGCAGCATTGATTTCTGCTCCTAAAATACCAGGGACAGGTTTTTCAGTCCCCCACATTCTGCTTCTCCTAGGAGCCGGAAGTTTTCACTTCATTGCCTACAAATTCACCTCAGTTACCAGAACCCAGGAGTGGGGTTGCTGGTCAGAGAACAACCAGAAGAGCCCAGCCCACCTGCGGTTAGAAGGCCAAAGACTATGAGCTCTAACTTGTTGCATAGAGTTTCCTTTCCTCTGCATTGCACCACGTGCTTACGAGCTGACTCTACAGTGTGCTCACACACTTAACATGCACCAAACATACCGTGTCACTTGCAGAGCTGTTCTCGTGCTGTCTGGGAGCTGTATGGTGTAGCAGGACAAATCTCTTAGCTGTGCTATTTCCTATTTCTAATCAATCCAGCCAATCAGTCTTACTAGTGTCGGTGTCCTCGTTACTCAGCTTCATGGAGAAATCTTCACAGTCACCTCCTTAACTGCCCCTCTCCACCTCAGGTTTCCAACCGATCAACATCCTCACTGCTTACCTAGACCAGAGACACATCTGTGACAAGTGTGATCTCACTGTCACACGGTGGCCTGAATCTAGGAACACACAACCATGTCCGTCCCTCCATGCATTTCTCTGGTCACACCAAAATCCACAACCTTTCTCCTTTCTACTGAAATGAAACTGTTGGGGCAGACCACAGGATCCCAGCAACTGCTGACACCCCAAAAGGGCGGCTGGCTGTGCATGGGGGAGTCTCTGCAAGCCAGAAGCTCTGAAGGCCTCACTGGTACCAGCCTGCATCTGGCACACTTAATGAGCTGAGCGCTCAGACATGCTCTGAATTCCCATGGGCAATTATTCCGGTGAGAGCCAATGCAGCTCAATTTGATCAGCAGTAACTAAAGGTTTCTGTGAAGTTACTGCAGTTCCTGCTCTAATTGCTCATGTAGGCATGAGATAGCTGTTTTCCTCATGGCTTCCTCTCAGAGCATCCTAACCATGAAGCTCCCATCTATATGAACGTATTCTCTGGAGTATTTCTCTCCTCTCTGCACAACCTGCCTGTTGCTGCCATTGCCTGATCGCACCAAGCGTGACCGAGCGTTCTCCAGTGTGACACAGCAGCTCTGCTTCACAGACAAGCTGAGAGCAGCCTGCCCTTGGAGGAGCAGTGCCAGGCATGGGCATGTCCAAGCCCTCCTCAAGACCTGCTCTTCAGTCCTGTCCCCCAGCTCACTTTTTGCTTTCAAGGGAAAGATTGTCTTGTGACCTGTATGAGAAGAGGTCTTCTGAGCCATCAGGCTCCCATTCCCAAACAGATGATAATTGCCAGTGCAGAATAAGGCATTTTCCAGAGCAGCTTTCCTTTTGGGCAAGGTCAGCAGAAGCAGCTTCCCCCAGACTCTCCCAGTTCAGCCACAGCTTCATTACCAGACTGACCTCGCTCATGGCGTACTGCCAGACAGCAATCTGGCTCATTCTCGTGGGAAGTAGAAGAACCGGCAGAGTCAAAAGTGTTGCCGGTGCTGTGGTGGGATGGGGCTGCCAAGGAGATTGTCCTTGCAGCCTCACTTGAGAGCTGAACCACATGCAGATGAGAAAGGGGAAGACTTTCCTAACCAGGATGCTCCAGGCTGTGAATCACAGGCAGGTTTCCGTGCATGGCCAAGAGCAGGGAATCCTAACAGCCATCCCTGAGCGTCTCCTGACAAGGACATGCTTTGGCACAGAGAAAAACTATGCATCCTAGTCCTTGGTTGATGCTCCAAAACCATGGCTGTCTTTTATTCCAGGGACAGCCACTTTGACAGCCAGCTCATGTCAGCAGGGTGTCAAGGCTCCTGGAAGGGCCAGAGGACCTGCAACCAATTCCCCTTGATGGTTAAATGAGGATGCAGGCTGCTAGGCCACTGAACCATCTGCACTGCTCTCCTCTCTCTCCCCAGGGGATGTCAGTCAAAGGTATTTCTGTACTGCACGGCACACAGATTTGCTGAGACCCCTTGGTGAGGGTCTGCATCTTTGCCAACCCTAACTGGCCTCCTCAGAAATAGGGGAGCAGTCCAGGAATGGCAGCCACACTAACTTCATGGAGGAGTTCACTTTTGCTCAGCAGCTGCCTGTCAGCTCCCCTGCTTGTGAAACATGAGTCTTTGAGACATGTTCTGCCAGGAGAGGTGTAATAGGGGCTAGTGTTGCAATGCCCAGGCTGAGAAAGGGGGGAGATACAGCTAGAGCAGGTGTGGCATCGCTATGCCAGAGCAGGAGCATCAGATCCTGTGCCAAAAGAGCTCCTGCATGAGCCATGCAGGGATCCAGGTGTCACTCTCTTGGTTTCGGTTTCCAAACTAGGTCCCTGCATCTTCAAAGCTGGGGCCACAGGAAGCACCCCGTGCTGCTGCTGGAAGTTTCAGTCATGGCAGGATGCTCATGGTTATTCTGAAGCTTTCTGAAAGTGGATGAGGCAGAAAGAGCCTGTCTTGAGTCTGCAGGTGCCCCTGCACAGCCGCAGCGCTACCACCCCAGCTACCTGTTTTCTCTTCTCTTTTTTCTCCAGTCTTCCTTTCATGACACATTTCACTATCACAAACAGCAGCACCTTCTCTGGGGTGATGCAGAGGAGGCTGTGTGGCTGCCAGAATCTTCTCACTTGCATGCCCCCGGGGGTGCACATGCCATGCAGGAAGATTTATACAATTCAAAGAGAAATATAGAATCATAGAATGGTAGGGGTTGGAAGGGACCTCTGGAGATCAGCGAGTCCAATCTCCCTGCCAGAGCAGGGTCCCCCAGGGCAGCCCACACAGCAACAGAGCCAGGCGGGGCTGAAAAGTCTCCAGAGCAGGAGACTCCACAACCTCTCTGGGCAGCCTCATCCAGGCTCTGTCACCCTCACAGTGAAGAAGTTTATCCTCATGTTGAGGTGGAACTCCCTGTGTTCATTTGTGACCATTGCCTCTCATCCTATCTGACAAGAGCCTGGCCCCTTCTCCTCGCCCCCCACCCTTCAGAGATTTGTAACCATTGCTCAGCTCCCCTCTCAGCCTTCTCTTCTCCAGGCTCAACAGCCCCAGGGCTCTCAGCCTCTCCTCATCAGAGAGATGTCCCAGTCCCTTCAGCATCCTTGTAGCCTCTGCTGGACTCCCTCCAGTATTTCCCTGTCCCTCTTGAACTGGGGAGCCCAGAACTGGACACAACAATCCAGATGTGGTCTCACTAGGGCAGATTAGAGAACTCCCCTTGACCTGCTGGCCACACTCTTCTTTATGCACCCAGGAGCCCATTGTCCTTCCCTGCCACAAAGGCCCATTGCTGTCCCATGGAGAACTTATTGTCCACCAGGACACCAAGGTCATAGAGTTACCTTTACTGTCATCATGCAATTACAGATGAGCTGGAGTACCTGCCTGGGGGAGGAACACAGTGGGAGAAGGGTGGTAGGTGGTTCATCCTCTTTTTAGGGCAGTCCGGAGCTCCTGTGCATGCTGCACTGCTGTACCTCGTGTCATGGTGGCAGGAGTTCTTTCCATCGGCCACATGATCTGTTAAGGACTGTTGCCGAGCTGGGACAGGTGACAAGTGTGGGCTGTGGCTGCAGGTTGCAGGCTATGGACAAACTTTCTATATTCCATGCAAGAACAAGGACATTTTTGCCAAGTACCACTGGGTTCATTTTAGGAACTGCTCAGTTACACCAGTGCTTCATCTGTCCCCCAGAGCACCCATCCTGCCTTGCAGCAGGAGCAAACCTCTGCTCAGGGCACTGCTCAGAGCACTCTGCATCCTGGTGCAGAAAAGAGACTGGTCATGCTCCTCTCCTGCTCCCCAGGACACAGACAAACCTGGCAACACTCAGGAAATTCAGTTCTGCAAAGAAATTCAGGCAAATCATTTCACCAGCCCTCACTTCATTTCCATCGGTGGCCTCTGCCCCCAGTTGCAGGGAGCAGAGGAGAAGGATTAAATGCTTGGCCAAGCCACACGGCTTCGGCTTCCAGCCTTCTCTGAAGAGCAGATGTACAAAGAGGTTACAATGATCTGATCTGCAAATCAAAATGCTCTTGTCCCTGGAAGTGACTGCCCCTCTGAGCGGTGCAAGGTGTTTTCCCAGCTCCTGCACTTGGGTGATTGCTCTGCTCACGAGGTCAAGAGTCCTCCAGAAGCTGTTGCTCACTTAAGAGTCTCTCCCAGGGAGGGCAGCCATATCCCAGCAAGGCTCTGTCTTCCTTATCCTCTCACATCACCTCTTTTGGAAACCCTAACTCAAGAAATCACTGCACTTATCTCTGGATGTGGCATTTGCATGCACAGTGCACCTAGCACTGGTGAAGTGAGCTCTGCATTGGGAGCTCAGGCTCTTGTGGTGTATTCTCTCTGGACAAAGATGTTCATCAAAGATTCAAGCTTTGTCAAAACCACATCCCTGCTATAGCCCTAAAAACCTATGACCTCAGGGATCATAGCAAAAAATCCATCTGTCCAGCCTCTAAGGTACCAACAGAAACCCTGCAAGTCACTCCTGCAGATGCTTTTTCAGCTGCCACAGCCCTCTTGTTCAACAAGAAATAAAAAGAAATGCCAGAGAGCTGATGCTGGTGAGACACCAGAGCCGATGTAGCTGAGGTGTGGAAGAACAGGGGGATGGGAAGGATGTATCCAGCTTTGAGGTTTGAGCAGGTAAAAAAAGCTGCTGTACCACTGGACAACCATCCAGTTTTGGGTGAAGCCAAGCATTACATTATGCAACCTGCATGCTTGCTTTGGAGCAACTCTCCAGACCTCACCAGTGTCAGGTTAATGGTGAGAAAAGTCTTACACCAAATATCTTAAACGACATTTCCAGTGGCAGAAGAGACAAGGGGGGATGGTAGAAGGGGTGGTACCACACCAGTGGTGCATCTGCTGTTTCCCAGGTCAGTGCTAACTTCAGCAAATGGCAAGCAGAAGATTTCACAGCCAGCTTTGGCTTGGACTTGGCATTTCCATGGTGGAAGGCTGTTGCAGGAAGCATAACAGTGACTGCAAATGGCAGGCTGAATGGACCCACAGACATTAAAACAAACAGTTTGGGTGGCACTTTTGCTGGTCCTCACCAGATTTTCCCCATTCATTGTGCCCTAAAGCATCAGCCAGGGCTCAGGTCTGCAGAAAGTAGGCAGAGGACAGCAACATCCAAATATCCTCTGTGGTTTTTGAAGGGATGCACAGGTCTCTCAAGCCTCCCATAGCTCTGTTTGTGAACAGAGTAGCCTCTTCCTCAGTACCACGCCTGGATCTTGGATTTAACTTCTCAAAAACAGCATCTGAAACACGGCCCAACGCTTTCTGTAACTTGGACACACAATAGGACATCACATTAACCAGGGCTCTGTGGTGCCTCTGCTGTTGCTGTCTCAGCTAACCTTTCAAGCTAAAGAGTCTTAAAAGTCTTTCAAGCTAAAACCAGAAATAAATATTGTCCATTTTTATCACAATAAACAAAGAATTTAACTTTTTAAAAAGAATAACCTGAAAGCAATCAGGAATGGCAAAGGAGAGATGAAAAAGGCTTATCACAAACTATCTCTTAGTGGTTGTAGACCTCTAGACAGGTTTTTACCTCCCTGTGTGAGCTGCAATAAAGTCTGACCCTTTTCTCTCTCACCTGCTGCAACCTTCTCCGGTGGGAGCAGCCTCGGTAGCTCCTCAGGGAAGGACATCCCCACCCCTTCTCCTTACAGAGAAGCAGCAGAGCTATAAACAAAGCTGAGCATCTGTAAGTGTCAGAGGGTGTCTCGCCGCCTGCCTGGCAGCTGGTCCCTGTTGCGAGGGCAGTGCCGGAGTCCCCCCACGGATTCCTGCATCACCTTTGGCCATTCCCCAAGCAGAAAGTGCTGCCAGCGCTGCAGTGCACGGCATGGTGGGCGGCACGGGGGGATGCTGGCAGGCATGGCCCCCAAAGGACCCTCCTCCCCTCAGGGCAGCTCCCTCCTTCTCAGGGCACTGTGCACGGGCTGCTGCCTGACACAGCCGACACACTGATTCCCTCCATCCTTCATCGCAAACAAGCTGGCCCCAATTTCCGCAGCGTGTCAAATAATTGACTTGTGACAACTGAGTTCAACACAAATTAGCCTGGTTTAGAAAGACAGCTTCATTTGCACTTCCAGCCAGAGAAAGCCAGTTAATCCAAGCAAAGGAGAAGAAATCATTAACTCCTGCTCGCTAAAAGACTGTTGAGCCTTCTGCCTCTGCCCAGAGCAAATCAGACCAGTTTAAACACACAGGTGCCTCTAGCACTTGGATGACACCATCTTCTGTCTTGTCAGCATCAGCAAGATGGCAGTGAGTGGGTCTGAGACCTAGTGTGGTCACCTTCCATTGGTGCACCAGGACTTTCAGTACGTGCCCCTGTACCACAGCATGTTTGCAGGTTTCAGGCTCTGAATTCCCAGGCTGGCTTCCCACTGTTTAATACCCCACATGTTATACCCGTGTTCATTCAACCAAATGCCCCTGCTTTTACTGGTGTTGGAATATACTGGAGTTTTCTTAACAGCTGGTATTTCTACTCGCTTCCCTAACTGAAGGCAAAACCTTGGATGAGGTGAGCCAGTGAAAAACCCACGGATGTTCCTGTGGGTTCCGCAGCAGGGTCAGTGTCTGCCTTGTGCAGGTGCTGGTGGTCCCCAGGACACAGCGCTTGCTCCCAGGCAGCCCCATGTACCCAGTGCCACCATCCTCACTCACGGTGGGTCAACACATCAGCGGGACTCATCACTTCTTCACTGCCACCAGCTACATACGAGCTTACCTGGCCCCACTCAGGAGAAGACCCCTCTAACCTGGTTTTCAGAAACACAAGACAGACCTGGAGGTGTCTGCGATTTATTTTCACTGCAAAATTGTTTTTCTTTTCATCTCAATAAGCATCTCCAAGGAAGTGTGAATATTTACTGGCAGCATAATGGGGTGGAAGGTGTTGATAAACCCCTGACTTTACATTTTTTGCTTTTCATTTTTTTTCAGTAAAAAGCCACAACTCATCCCTCATCTGTTTTCAGAGTGTGCCAAAGCGGTTCAGTCATATGTGAGGAGAGGCCTACATGCATCTTTCTAGAGACATATCCAGTGGTGTGGCCTTTGTATCCAGTTGTGGCAATGCTGGCATCTGATACTGTCAACAAAAAAGAGGCGTTTGAGTAATCCATGTGTTATTTTACCTATCTAGCTCAAAGTTTTACACCAGGGCCATTAAGACTAATGTATTAGTCACTAATAGAGTAGAAAGAGCTCACCTAGTCTGGGCACTTAAGCCACCACAACTCATATCTCCATCCTGCCAGGCCCCTTAATGGGTCTGCAATGTACCAAAAGTCCTCTTCCTGATGAGGAAAGATGATCTTTTCTGAGTCCTTGCTACAGAGCTGCAATTACACTTCTCCCAGGAAGTCACAGACTCAAGCTGGCCAACAAGGGCAATTTTGATGTTCTAAGCCTTCTTTGGGCAGTAGACATCAGTACCTCTCATCAGCTGAGTGGTTACCCACCTAACATGTAGCACTGCACAGGCAAAGCCACCTCTTTCATCGCCACTTGGTTGGTTATCATTTTACCCGTGAAGGATACTGCCCAATGAGGGAGGTCCTGCTGAGCCAGAAAGACCAGATGAAGCTCTAGGTACTCAAGCAATGAACACAGGCAACAGGTATCCACCATCTGTACAGACCATGTCATGGCTCTTAGGATCAAATGGTCTACTGAACCATGCTGTTTCCAGTGCTGGAGGTTTTATTCCTACTCCTCAGACACAGTGAAACTCCACAGTACTATAGAGAGAGGCCATGACCGGTACCTGCAGGAAGGTGTCCTGTGCAGTTGGCAAGGCTGTGTATAGGTGGCAGCGAGACCCTATGGCCCTGCAGTGATGAGAAGAGCTTGCATTGGAAATGAGCATGCCAGGCCTTTCCCATGCAGTGCCATCCTCCAGGCTGGACACTGGCAAGAGCCCAGCCCCTCAGAGCTTTGCTGGAGAACGTGCCTGGCACCACATTCATTAATTAGCTTTCAAGTCTTTGGGAAATTTCCACAAGCATCCCAGACTGCAAACCTCTGGTTCTCTTCCCTTGCTCTGGAGATAGAAAATCAGCCCAGAAAATCTTAGGGAAAACACACCATGCAAATTTGATGTTGTTGATGTCCTGGTGGGTCAGCATGTTGTGAGTCCTTGCTTCACAGCTGCTGGGTAGGTCCCCAGTCTGGTACTGGCTTTATTTTAACTGCTTTCTCCCAAGTGGCAGCAAAAAGCCTCATATCCTTTCACTTCCCCAGGCAGAAAAGTGATAAAGTAACATCTTGCTCTGTTGTCATCTGATTTTGCAACTGGATGTTTGGCATCTAATACATACCAAAAATGAAAATATCCCTGGCATTATAGGAGCTCAAAGAGCTTTGCATTAATGCTGTATGCAGATGATGTGTTAATATATTTATCTGATCCAACTCAATCTCTCCCTAATCTATTAGCATTAATATCTGAGTTGGGGGATAGAGCCAGATAGAAAACAAGCTGTGCAAAGCCTGACTCCATCACCTCCAGACACTCATGATGAAGTGTTTAGCAGTGGCAAACTCCTCTGAGCTCACAGCACCATGAATCTGTGACAAAGAAAATATGATGAGGATTGAAGGACTCCTAAGCCAGACCTTCCACTATGGGAAACCCTCTGGGCTTTGGGGTACAGTCATTTTTAAATACCCTGTGGCTTCAAAATCTCACTGGCCCTTGAGGACTACCATGTGTGGGACAAACCCAACCCCATCTGTCCAAGCAGAAGTTTCCCCTTTTGCAGTGCCCTGCAATAAAAGTACTGATGAGAAGAGCCGAAGCCCTGGCATTTCTGAGCTGTAAAATGTGGATGGAAAAAAGCCCTTTCCTACCCACTCATGCATGAGCCCTGAGCCTCCCTGGCACGTTGTCTTCACATGTCGGAGACATGGATTTTCAGGAACACGCAGCAGCAGCAGCAGCAGCAGCTCCCCTGGGTTTTTTTTGGAAGTCACATTGCATCCCATTTGCATGAAACACGCTGTCCCATAGTGCAATTGAAAGGTCTGAGACCCTGTTAGAGGGAAAGGAGCTTCCTCTGCCAGTCCTGCAGATCCCAGGAGGCAGCTGTCAGTGTCACGTATGATCTTCAGCCCTTGCCAGAGCAGACATCTCCTGCTGTGGTGCAGACTCTGGGGCTTGATTGCATGTGTGACCAGCTGCAAAATGTAGCAGCCTCCTGCCTCAGCCCTGGGGGTAAATCCCTTCCAGCTCCTCCTGCTACAACATCCTGCAGACCAGAGTGGGTTGTGATGTGTTATACCTACAAAATCCCTTCCACTTCTGACCTGGGTAAGAAAAGCAGTGTCCATTTTCCTGGAAAAGGTGCTGCACTGTGGCAGTGGGAGGTGAATGGAGACTGAGGGATAGGAGGCAATGCTTCTGCAGTAAAAATAATTAGGATGCACTTGCTACGTTATTTGAACCAAATTTCTGTGATTCTCCTCAAACATCTCCATGAGTTTAGCCCGAATGATGAAATACGTATTTCTTTGGCTCATGAATCAAAGATACAGAGACAGTCTGATCTGGTTCTGCAGTTTGTCCTTCACCCGAAATCAAAAGTCAAACATTTCCCTGCCTTGCGAATGAGATAAGCCCTGGGTGAATAATACCTCTGCCTCTATGTAAGCCCTCGCAGTTCCAAAATACATAATACAAACGTGTAACTGTGGCCGTTACATTTACAGGAATTATAAAGGTTCAGTTTAATTTGTTTTAGTTTGTTTTCCACATTGTTTTTGCACTCTCGAAATGGAATAAATTGAATGGTCCTAAAGGAGAAAACAGTACTGAAAGGTGTGGGAATCCAATCATGGCCTGTTCTTCAGACACTGCTGAAAATGAAGACCTGCAATTAATGGCCAGGAGAAGTAAAGAGCAATGCAATCAGTGGAAAGAGTAAGCTATAAAAAGCTTCTGACTAAGAAGCACAAGAGACATCTTTTTAGGTGCTGCCTCTACATCTTGGGGACCCCACAGGAGCTTCGAGCAGCACTAGTACTGCTGGTGTGCAGCAGATACACGGGCAAACACCTGCCAAACAGCCTCCATGAACTCACAGCAACATAGAACCCTCCCAAGCGTGGACACCCCCTGGGTTTTCAGAAAGGTTCCAGGCCAAGAACACTTTTTTTTTTATTGTTCCAAAGAAGAGCAAAGCCCAAAAAGCTCATGTTGGCTGCCTGGTAGGACATTCCACCTTACCTCACGGGGATAGCACAAACACAGCTGTATGTTGTGCTTGCTGATCTTTTAATCTTTTAAACATCTTTTTGTACCTGGGCACATTGTGGATTTCAGTTGGCGATCCTCTTTGTATCTGTTTCTTCTGCATCAGCCCAAGAAAACTTCCCATTAATTTACCTTGATCAATTGCTCTTCATATATTTAATAGATCCTTTTCAATTCAACTGTTCTAAGAGTAGGGCCGCACTTCCAAACTGTCATCATAAACACATGCCTACTGCTTGGAGATCTACTGCAAAGCAGAAATATGTACCAGATACTGAAGAACTGAGAAATGTCAATTAAACGTGACAGCAAACAGAAAGTTCTCAGATTTGCACTGTTTTCCAGTTTGCCCTCAAAACTGAATGTGCGTTCAGACAGAAATGGATTTATTTATAAATAATCAATACACTGTTGATTGTGTAGTTTGCTTCTTGATGAAGGAGTGAATTGGCGGATTTTGTAGGATTTTCAAGATTCCTGACTTGATATAGAGTGTCCTGTGGACAATGTGACCTGAAAAGGTGCTCGTTTTAAATGACTCAGTAAATGCAGCTACAGCACAGTAAAATGGGGGCTCCTTAGGAAACTGAGCTCCAGTGCTGGCTCTATTATTTATACAGCCGACCAATTTGTCTTCTTGTACTTCAGCTATGCAACTGAACTGCCCCTTGGCCAGCCTGTGAAGTCAGCTGCTACTCCTTCTCCTGGATAGGTGGCTGAGGCAGTCTGGAGAAGAGACTGGGCAGCACCTTGCTCTACTGCTCCTGTCAGTAGAGAGAGACTGGGGTGTGCAGAGACTGAACAGATTTGAGGATGTCCCAGTGGATCTCAGCCCTGATTTCAAGCATGCCCATAACACTGCTGCTGAGTTGGGCTGGGCTAAGTCTTTGCCTTCCTCTGCAGTCAGGAATACCATGAGAACATAGCTGTCCCTGGCATCTAGGCCCAAGTGAGCCTAATCCCATGCGGTGTGGAAACATTCATTTTCCACCACCAAACATCATATGAACCATTCATACACTGGGAAGACTGCAGGCAACGCACAGGTTCCCTGCTTTTAAAACACTTGCTGCATTCTTGTCAGTAGCTCTTGCTGGAGCCTGGTGCCTGGGACAGTAGCGATGACGGCCCCTTGCCCTATCCAAGGATCTTCCAACTTTGTTTTCTCCCCAGACACGCATGGAGTGCTCTTTTGAGTGCAGCTGGGTCCTTTTGCACCGGCAGGTGCCTCCTGCAATGTGGAAAGGCCATGGTGTGCTCCAGCTCACAGTAACATCAGTGGCAGGAACGGGGGAGCAGTAGGAGGTCTCATGGCCAATAACATGGAGAAGCTACGGGAGGCTGTGGGCCCTAACATTTCCTTGGCAGATGGGGGAAGAAGAAAGGGTCCCTCACAGTAAATAAGCTACTTCACTAAACACCTACATAATCATGGGGACAGGAGGGACAGAGCTTGAGAAGAGGTCATAAAGGCACTTGAAGGCAGCCCTTGATGTGTGGAGCTCACAGTTTCTTGTTCACAGCAGAACCTGGGTTTTCATGGTCTCTGCTGAGATACAGGAGCTTCTTGGAGAAGTCTGCTGCTGGCTGGCCAGCCATGGGGGACAGGCACTGCTTGGGGTACCAACATTTGGCTCCCTGCCTGGACTGCCAGTTAATTGCATTTTGAATTCCCATCCACTACAACAGCGGGGAAACACTTCTCTAGTCGCAGCTGAACAAACACCACTCCAGAGATCAGCAAAGGATCCCAGAGCCACTCTTCAGGGAAAACGTGGCATGTACAGGAAGAGATTGCTTTGGTTTCTGTTGCTAGCGACAGAAGAATGATCAGGATTTCTACAGCAAACCTTGGCTTAGGCTCTAATTAGCAACATAAACGTGTTTTCAGTTCTTTCAACTGTGCGAGAAAGACTCGAAAGCCTCAGCTATTGCTCACAGCAGAGCTGAGTCTTAATGTGACATCAAGAGGCAGGCAAGATAAGAGTCTATAAATCTACTTCATCCTTTAAAGAGATGTATAGGTACATTTTCCTTTTATTCTCTCCGTTCTCTTTCACAGAGACTTCACCCCCTTGAGAAACACTCTTGGTCCGTCCTGTGGTGCTGGAAAGCAAGCAGGGCCACAGCCAGACCATGATGGAGGTGTGCCCTCCGGCTTTGCCAGGTATGGCAGGAGCCACCACAGCCCTGACATCTAAGGGACTCTCCTCCTCTCCTACCGTGAAAGAGCCATCCTCCACCTTCCCCACCACTGGCCATCAGAGAGTGGACCAAGGAGATGTTCAAAGACTGCCCACCCAGTGCTGCGTCCTGCCAATACTGAGAGATGTCTGAAGTTTTCCTGTAATCTTTAAAAACTCTGGAAACTGCCACACACGTACATGGAGGTGGACACATACGTGTATAGACACATGGGGATGTGCTTGCTCATCCAGGCAACCCCACGTTCAATACAAGGTCACAGAGCCCATCCAAAGCTAAAAACAAGATTTTCTGCATAATCACCAGTATGGCCTCTTGTGAATACTTCTTAGAAGGTTGAGTTTAATCCTATGATTATTCATTGCTTTTCACACAAAACACCTTTCTTTAATCCGTAAGCAGGCTGGACTTGCCTGGGAATCAGTCTGGGCTGTGTCATAAAGGAATCTGCAACTCCTTGTGACTGAGATGTTGAACATAGGTTTGGAAAAACAACAATCTGTCCCTGCTCCTCCCACACAATTGTATCTGCTTCTTTGCAAGTGACTTCAAGGAAAATGCTATCAAGTGGTCTCAAATCACATACCCTTCATTTCCTGGATGACCAGCTTCATACTTTGATTTGCAGAACAGCCAAGTACTCGCATCTGCACCCGGGTCCAAGACACGTGCATGATAAACAAGTAAAATTTTTTGAAAGATGTGTTTATGAAGAGCTACACCCTCCGTGTCTCTCACTGAAATAACAAGGCGAGCTTGTGACCCAGGTGCCTGGAGAGTGCTGCTGAGCCCTGGGGATGGTGATGCTGCCCTCCTGGCAGAACAGGATAAAACCTTCTGCAGTGCAAAGTGCTTGGCAGAACACCCTGCAGGGACAATTCGAGCAGGGTAGCACTGGAGTATATGGCAAAGAAGGACCTGAGGCAACCAAATGAGGTAAAGTATTACACAGCTGCTTCTTTAGCACCATCCAAACAAAACACCAACCGAGGGAGAAGTTTGTGGGTCAAATGGTCTGTGGTTGTAACATTTAAGACAACAATACGTACAGATAAGGGAGCTGGAACTATTAGTATGTAGGTCACCCTAAACCTATTATTTCTCAACTGTCCTCATTCCTGTAAATCTAATTCAGTAGGCACTCTCCCTCTTTAGCTAGAGCAGTGATCCACAGAGCCACCGAACTTGGCACCAAGGTTTTCAGGGGGTTTTACATCATTTTGCACTACCGAGTCACGTAGTGGGACATACCAGTTCAAACACTCCCTAAACTGAAGACCATTCCTGAAACACTGACTTATCTTTCCTCCTTGCCTTTCTGCTGCACCTGTTGGCTCTGTCCAGCACCAGTTTCAAAAGGCAGAACTCTGCAGACCCCACTAGATAACTCCACACACCAAACGTAGCCTGCTTTCAAGAGCTTGTCTCTCTTCAAGACCTTTCTAAATGTGGCACCCATTTTAGGATATCAGCCTGAGCTCACTCGTATGCAGCTTGTGGGGAATCAGACTCTGCTCCTCATCTGGGGTGGCCTATAGCTGTCCCTGGGACTCAGTAGATCAGCTGGAGGTTGTGTTCTGGTTTGTCTCACGCCGGCAGCAGCAGCTGGAGATACAGCTGTCCTAAACACCCACTGGTGCCTGTGATTGCTGGGGACACAACTCCCTTTGTGCTGCAGGTGCCTGTGACAGAGGCAACGCCAGCCCACACCAAGTCATGAGGGCACAGCAGAAAAGACCCCAGAAATGCAGAGTCTCCAGATGTGCCCCAAGATGTAGCTCCTTCAGCCTCCAGAAGAGCTGAGGGAATTGTCAGTGAGTCTTGATGGAGCAGCACACATCAGGAGAGGATGGGTGGCAGAGCAGAGAGGAGAGCAAATGGGCCTTTATAACTCTGAGACTCCAGTTAAGGATGGATGTCCTGCCAGCACCCAGTTTCTCTGTCAAAGCAGCCTAAGGATGGAGGAGACATCCTGACACTGGCTGCCTTGTGCAAAAGGCACACACCAGACTGAGCAGCGCTTGCAGTGTGATGTGCTGAGAAAAGTGATTGGCAATGAAATCAAAGGGGAAGCCAGCAAGGTCATCCTGTGCTCCTTCTCCCTGTCGTCTTCTCCTTGGAGAGTTCCCTGCATTACCAGAGGTTGTAATCCTCCTCAACCCCAGGAACGTGACTTACTATACACACAGACCCTCAGAGAGCAAATATCCCACTCCCACAGTGATCCATCCGTTCTGCAATAGACCTTCTGCAGAGCTGCAGTGACAGAGAGTGATGAAAAACAGAGTCTGTTAGCTCTGAACAAATGTAGGTTTGTGTTTACAACACAGTACAACCTTTTCACGTCTCCTAGCTGGCTGGGTGATGTACTCTCACTGCAAAGCCTACCTGCTGCATTTTGATGGGCTGTTCAGAAAAATGCAGATCCTTCAGCAAGAGCTGCCCAGGAACATTTACTTCTGAACAGCAGGGGAAAAGCTTACAGCTCAGCCTGAGTCCCTGGCAGGTATATCCAGGGGTCTCCCATGCTGGAGAAGAACCTGGGCCCCTGGTCAGACCCTCATCTTTATCCAGTACGCACTAGAAGCTTCATAACCAACTTGTCCCTCTTCCATAGGTCTGCCTGGGCTGGGTGTGTTGGGACATTTTGAGCCCTGCCAGTGCTGACACAATGGTTAGCTCCCATTGCATTTTACCAAAAGGATCGGTTGAAATAGCAGAATCGGCTGTGTATAGACCAGGGCAGGCAATTGGATCGTCAAAGACATCAGTGGGAGCTACTCCTGTCAGGAGATGCTTGACCAGCTCATGTATCTGGAGAGCCAGAGAGTATGTTTGTCAGCCTAAGGGACACAGACAAGCCCTTGGGTTCACTGTGACCCACCTTGCTTGCAGAGCGTCCCTTCATGCCACAGACTGCTCATTGCTTTGCCCTCACTGCCAGGTTTCTGCCTGTGAGATGGGACTTGTCCTGTATTCTGTGCCCTTCTGAATGGGCTCAGAGGAAAACTGTCTGTTGGAGGATGACATCTTGCAGGATGAAAGCACATTTTCCAACCTCAGAATTGCAAAGAAAGGCTGGAAAAGGTGAGTTTGGGGTAGGGAACATGAAGGCCGGAGAGCAAGCAATGAAAAGAATTGATTTCTTTTGTAAATTATCCAGATTTGAGTGGGTATAGTGGTTATTAGAGGCTGGACTGGACTCCAAGGTTCATGAGCCTAGTGAAATGCTGAAGGATAGGGCCCTAAGTTATAAGTACTGAGCTGAATACCATCTCTGCCCCCATAAACAGCATTCCCTTTCCTAACCAGCACGGCGTATGTAAATCCTCCTCCTGGGTGTGTTCACATCATAAAGACTGAACGTGTCCGACAGCAGAAGACCAGGTAAGAAGTTGCCATAACGATCCCAGACCTGATGAGCCCTTGTCAGTGTCTGTGAAAAGGCTACATCCCTTTTTAGGACCACCCCACCCCTGCCAAGTGTGGTCCTGGTGAAATGAAATTTCCCTGTTTGCAAATGTGCCGGGAAAGGCTCTTTACCACCCTTTAGGGTCGGGATCCTCTGTCTCCAGCACTTTTTCCATTCAGTCGAACATCAAACTCTGTCTCTTGCAGTTACACCAAAGTATTTGTCTGGGGATACATAAGTCTATTAACGATGGATAAATAATCAATAGGACATTACATCGTTACCAGTAGTAGGGCCATTAACACAACAGGGGAGATCTGCTGAGGTAGTTTTCCAAACCAGACCCCAGGGCACATGTAGGATAAATTGCCCGTGACGCGTTGCTGCTTTGACCATTCTTAGTCCAAAATGTATTGTCTTTACAGAAGAAAAGAATGCAGCTTATTGAGCCTCTTGCATGCGGAACCTGCAGATCTCTGCCCTTCCCACTTAGCTCTTCTCCTTGGGTCTGCACTTAACATCCAAAGCATCAGCTCAAAGCCAGCCAACATCTGAATTAATTTGCTGAATGAGCAGCCCTATGAGTCAACAACGTTTTTGACAGTCATGCCTGTTGTCTTACGGAACTGCCCCGTTCAGAATAGTATGCTGCTTAGGCTGAAGCACCCTCTTATGCTCCATGACTTTCACTTTTAAGGGCTGCTAAAGTACTTGAGCTCTGTAAGTACCAGAGCCCAAGTGCTACCAAGATGCAGATTATCTGGGGTGGAATCAGGTGCCATTTGACTTCAAGCACCTTATAAAAGGGGGAAAAGGTGGGGGAGGGCTCCTCCAGCTGAAGATCCTGGAGGCTTTAATCAGGCGGAATGTTTTATGACAGATTCTGGGATTTAGAGCAAAGCTTCACAGATGGTCAGTTTTATACCTCGCTTGTAATGTGACAGGACCCTCCAGCAGTGCTGCAGCTTATGAAATAACTCAGGTAGTTAGAAACCTCCTCCAGCCAACATGTGGCTGTGAGAAGCTTCCTGGCATCACCCAGCACTACAGAACATTATTTTTTTATATCTTTTTTCTAACAGTACATTGAAGTCAGCACTGCATCTGGATTAATTGTGCAAATGAAACCTCCCAATGAACATGCAATAGGATAAGGACCCTTGCATGTCAAACCAACCTTTCCAGTGCAGCAGCACATGGCAGAACTTTAGGTGGCCATGAAGGTAATGAGACATGAGGTGGAAAAGAGAGAACTCAGGAAAGTCTTATTTGTACTTTGAGACCAAAAGCTGGCCTAATTTGAAAGACACTAATCCTGCAAGAGTAGGAAGAACGAGATTTCATCCAAAGATCATCTCACTTCTTGTTTGCTCTTTCAGGTTATACCATCACTTGAACAGATTAATTACAGTGTTTAGAAATGCCATGAATTTCAGCCTGTCCTTATAAGTCAAACAACGTCTTAATTGCCTATGAAGTCTTTGACGTTCAATCATAAGCTCTTTTTCACAAGAGGCCCATGACATGGAGTATCCTTTGCTTCACTGCAAACTCAGCCGCAGGTTCCCTGTGTCCCTTTAAATGTTTAATGTTCAATGTTTGATGTTTAATCGGGCAGCTGCTCACTAATTCTCTTACTTTCGTGCCTGGTCTGTCATTTTCCCCTTCCACCTCCTGACCAGTAGAAACACACGCTTGTCCCAGTTGTGGCTCAGAGCAGGTGGCTGAAGGAAAGCCAGCATCCTAGGAAAGGGAAAAGTGCATCTCAAAAAGACATTGCCTCCTGCCTTTCCTCTTTGCCTAGCCCCACTGAGCCCAGGGAGGAACACACTGCTCAGTCCTGCAGGGCTTTTCATGTGGCCTGAACTGAGGGATGCTCTGCTGAACACCTACAGGCAACTCACATGAAGACACTGGTCAAGAGCAACCTGGAGAGAATCCACGCTCCAGTCTCTGCTGAGATGCTTGCACTGTGCAAACCATGGGTGTAAGTTAGCGTCAGAGTCCTGGGAACACCAAAGACGAGCTAATGCTGCCCACAGAAAGCTGGGCTCTTGGTCCTGCTGGGGTAACTGCTTATGATTCCCCTCCTAGTTCGCTGGTGTAAATCAGGAACAACCTGGCATCGAGCACCGGCACGGCACAGAGTTAGTCCTACAGGTCTTATTGCCATGTGCTCTACTACCTCCGCTGTTCTCGCTTCATCCTTCATCATCTTATTGTGAATGCTGCCTATTTTTGGAGCTCACAGGCTAGCTGCTCAGGGCAAGCTCTGCTCCTTGCTTCACATTTCTCAGCTGCCAGATGCTGCTGACACAGCCAGAGGTCCTAGCCATAGTAATGTGGCCTTTAAACTCTAAACCAGACTTTGCACAACAATTAATTACCTTCTAACACAAAATCAATTGGCGCCTTTATTTTGCTCTCTACAGCAGTGATGGATAAGGCAAAGTTTCATCTTCTCTGTGTTAAATAAACTTTTTCCCGGCATGTTCCTGGCAAGAGACAAATCTACACATGCTCCTTCTAGTCACTCTGGAGCTTGGGAAAGATCCTGATTTAGGGCAGTTGATGAAGAAACCCTGTTGGAGCTCCACAGATAACACATACTTCAAATGGCCAGAGCTCTTTTGTTGTCTAAGGTAAACTGACCACTTCTTTTTCTCATACAGAGCCCAAACACTCCACAATCCCAGGGAAAGGGGGTTCAAATATTGCCTGTCTTTTATTGATTTTCTACAAAAAAATTATACTCATAACCATATAGAAAAGTTGTCTTATCAGTTGCGTAGCTCAAGGTCAGGGCTGAGTCAAAAAACTCTGGGAGTCAAAAAACATTTGAAAGTTGGTTCTTGGCAACATTTGCAATCTCACTCCTTAGGGTTAATGGTTACTGCTTCTGGACTCTGTCCCCCTCTCAAGGTTTCCTTTGTGTTAGAGTTTGATGACTATCGGCTAGATGAAAAAAGAAACCAAAACAAAACAAAAATAAGCTAGAAGGCTGCTCTCTGCTCTTTCTCTAAAAGGATGCTGCAGTCCAGCAGATTCTGCAGCTCTGTGCTGATTCTTGCCCTGGTTGAGATCAGAGGTTCTCTGTCCACCACTGGCCTTGTGTCTGCAGTCGAACTGGAGTTAGCACAGACCTGATGGCTGCTGACTTTGCTCTCAGTGGGACCAGGGGAGGCAGAAAGCAGCTCCCACCTGGGTGGATTCTGGGACACAAATTTTCTTCTCTTCTTTCAGGTCGCAGGCAGCAGCACTGGAATGAACAGAGGAATCCAGTCTATTAGTACATGGCTCCATGGCTGGTGTCACCACAACAATTTGGGGTTTTTTTTAACAATGGGGTGGCCTGTACAGCACTGGACAAGATGGATCCCAGAGTCCTGAGGGAACTGGCTGATGTGTTTGCCAAGCCACTTTCCATAATATTCAAAAAGTCCTGGCAGACAGGTGAAATCCCTAGTGGACCTTTGGGGTTTTTTGGTGTTTGCTATTTGTTTTTTTCGAGGTTTGACAAGGCTCTGAGCAACCTGGTCTAGTTGATGATTTCCCTGCTCACTGCAGAGGAGTTGGTCTAGATGAGCTTTGGAGGTCCCTTCCTACCTGGGGCATTCTATGATTCTATGATAAATCATCTGCTCCAAGACCCTCTGCAGACTGCAGTGTAGAGATGAGGAGTCTCCTGGGGTCCATCAGCCCTGTAGGCTCCAATTTAGCACAACCACATGATTATCCCAGAAACCATGGTGATCCATGCCTGAGGAGGGTTAAAAACCCACATACCAGGCAGGTTGTCCAAGCCTACCAGCTGACTCATGCTGAGCCTTTGTTGCTCAGGAATGGCCCAGGCATTGCAATGGAGGGCAAGGAGATGTATCTGGAAGGGACCTCTGCAATTGCAAAAGGGACTGGAAAGAGAAAAGAGGTCCAGCACCAGCTCATCTCCAGCAATATTTTGGCTTTAGCATTAAACACATTACAACCCCCTGCAATGCTCCAGGCTGGGGCAGAGTGGCTGGAAGCTGCCCAGCAGAAAAGGGCCTGGAAGTGTTAGTCAACAGCTGGCTGAAGATGAGCCAGTGTGTGTCCAAGTGGACAAGAAGGCCTTGTGTCAGCACTGCTGTGGCCAACGGTAATCATCCCCCTGTACTTGTCACTGATGAGGCTGCCCCTCAAATCCTGAGGTCAGTTTTGGACCCCTCACTCCCAGAAGGACAATGAGGGCTGGAGCGTGGCCAGAGAAGGGCAACAGAGATGGGGAAGGGGGTTTAGAGCACAAGTCTGGTGAGGAGCAGCTGACGGTCCTGGGGTTGTTCGGCCTGGAGAAAAGAAGACTTAGGGGACACATGGCGCTCAACAGCTCCCTGAAAGGAGGTTGGAGCCAGGTGTGGTCAGTCTGTTCTTCCATGTAGCAAGCAATATGACAAGCGGAAATGGCCTCAAGTTGCCCCAGGGGAGGTTCAGGTTGGACCTGAGGAACAATTTCTTCCTGTCCAGGGTTGTCCAGTCTTTGCCCAGGCTGCCCAGAGTCCCTGTGATCTCTGGAAGAGTTTCAAAGCCATGGAGATGTGATGCTGAGGGACATGGTTTAGTAGTGACCTGGCAGTGCTGGATTAATGGCTGGACTTGATGATCTTGAAGGTCTCTTCAAACCAGAACAATTCTAAGACACCAAGATACACGCAGCTGAGATAACACCCAGGGCCAGGACAGGTCAGGCAGCAGCACCACTGTCTCAGGGCTCATCAGCCTCTAGCATGCAGAGTCCTGCAGGAATCAGCAAGATTGGTGCTTACATGTTCAGGACATGCTGACCTCGCAACATCACGCGAAGGAACAGACCGTGCTTTGTGCAAAGGGTATTTTCAGGGAGTTTACCATGTGAGACACCAACAAACTCCTGATCAGTTTGTTTAGAACGATGTTTTTCAAGAATTTCCAACTACACTAAAGCCAACTGAGTTTCCACAGGGTCGGCAAAAGTTAGATCATCCCTAACACCCAGGTTCCACTAGATTTTGTTAAGAAAAGTAGAGTGCAAAAGAATTAATTTTTCTTTCCCTGGACCCGTTTTCAAGAACAGATGAACTGTTTGGCTTTGGTTTGGCTTTGGTTTGGCTTTGTTGGTGTGGTTTTGAGGATTTTTTATGAAACTTTCAAAACTAACTTCCACACACAAACATGGGAAACATCAGCCCAATCTATCAACGTATGACGAAATCACATGCCACTGAAAATAGGAGCATCGCGCAGCATTATCAGCACCAGATACATCTGTAACATAGCTACAGATCAGTGAGCTATTTTATCTGAAAACAATTTTTTTTCCCCAGAAAATATATACGTAAACCATCAATGTAAACAATTTTCAAAGCTGTCAAATCTCTCAAGTCAAAAGATTAAGTCTGAAAATGCCCCCAGGATGTAAAATTTCACAGTTTTTCTGCACAGCAGGTTTTGGTTTTTTTTCATGCAGCTCCATCCCTTTTTTTTTTTTTAAAAAAAAAAAAGCCAAAAAAATACCCCAACACCACACAAATTAAGCATTTCCTGACACGCTTTAGTGAAATATTCTGTTCAACCCCAAATTATGGCTTTATTGGCCCAAGAAATTCAAACCTTTAGTTGTTTTCTAGCTCTGGACAGGAATGTGCTGGGAATGGATCCTTGCCCTGAAGAGTATTTTTGCTGGACTTCAGAAGCTCGTGCGTGTTTGGGCATCAGAGGCCTTCGAGACAAGGAATCAAAGCAATCTGAGGTTAGCTGCACTACTTACTAAACTGGAAACAAAACAACAAAAAAACCCAACATCTTTTCCAAAGCAGACCGGTGCTGACACTGTACTCGAGTCATGGTGGTGACTGCGGTTAATCTGTAAATGTCTAATGAGCCACTTCTCCCTCCACTACCAACCCAGCGAACAAAGAGGTCGCAACAAAGGTCGAATAAAGGTCAGGGCTCTGTGTTTCAGGGGTACTTCCAAGTCCATCCTGCACTAAGCTTTGAGGTTATTTCTCTCCACATTTGCCAGAGGATCTTTTTAGTGCTCCAAAAAGCTATGAAGCACTCCGAGTTAATTTCGGAGTTTTATTCTCTAAAATCACAGCATTTTGTTTGACTAAATAGCAATTAGCATCAGAGTTGTTGTTATTTTATAGTCTGCCAGTAGAAATATTTAAGTCAATATCCATCAGATTTGTGAAAAATGAGTAAAACCTGGCCCATTCCAGGAATAATTAGACCTTGGGAATGGTGTTGCTTTTATCTGTAGGTCAGTACAAAAATTAGCAATTTGGCTGAATCTTTTATTTTCGATTCTGAAAAAAATCTTTTTAGCCCTAGACAGCCACACACTCCAGAAACGATCTTCTAGTTCCATTATCACAAGCCCATGAAGTCCATGGTGTAAGGACATTAGGAAGTAGAAGTAACACTGATGAAGCCTAAATAAATTTGCATAAAGCTGAATGAAGCTTGGTCGCATTGTTGCCAGGGGTCATAAGTTTCTCCCCTGGAGTGCCACAGTGGTGTTCTGGAAGCAACTGCAACTTTGATCCTCAGCTCGATAGAGATGCTCTCAGTGGCCATCACAGCTTTCCAGAGCAAAGCTTGCCATGGCAGAGGAACTGGGGACTCGCACACAAGTGTGAACCACATCAAATGAGTCCAGCAAGAGATCAGGAAGAGACATGAGAGGCAGCCATTCCTCTGGAGAATCATAAGATCCTATGAAGCCATCTTCTCCTGATAGGCCTGAAAACATCAGTAGGTACAGTGTGCTTTCTTCCTCCCCTTCTTTTCTTTTTATATACCAAAAATTTCTCTTCCTCCCACAGTAGTGTCCCTTTAAGGCCACAGGCCCCACCTGCCAGAGTAGCCACAGGTGGCCATTTGCACTGACAATACAGTGGCCTCCTGGTCACAAGCTGCCTCACCACATTCTGTTCCACACTTGCTGAGTATCCAGGCACTCGAACACCACCATGGCTGGCAGAAAGAGGACCCAGAGCAGCAAAGAGAGCGGTTGCCCACCCCTGTGTCATCAACCGGGTGAGCGACTGAAGGGGTCAAAGAGGAAAAGGCAGCCTGTGGGTGGAGGCACCCTCAGCTCCATGGCAGCTGCTCCTGTAGCTGGTGGTGTGGAGCCCATGCAGGTGAGGGGGAGTCCACACGGATCCATCTCCAGGATGGCTCCCCAGGCACCACTCCATCGTGCAAGGGCTCCCCTCCACACATCCATCGAAGCGGAGCTGGAGGGGGCCCAGGCCAAAGCACCGACATCGGCCTGGCCACCACAAGGGCCCACAGCTGGTGGCCAACCCTCTGTGCCCTGGGCCATTAAAACAGGTGGGGAGAGTCCAACCAATTCTGGCCCTCCCTGGAAAAATCTCTGCCCACATTTCAGACCCAATCCCTGAACTGTCCCTTCATTAGGAATGGACACAGGGGAGTGATCCTCAGGAAAAGGCCCGCAGCGCCCCCGACCTTCTCCTCCTCCCACAGTGGGGTACCCAGTAGGCACTCGAATGCCACCATGGCTGTCAGAAAGAGGACCCAGAGTAGCAAAGAGAGCAGTTGCTCACCTCTGCATTGGCAACCAGGCAAGAGATTGCAGCAGGTGCAGACAAAGATGCTGCATCTGAGGGGAGGCAGCATCAGCTCCACAGCAGCTGGTGGTGTGGAGCCCGAAGAGGTGGATCCACTTGAAGATAAGGAGGAGCCCATGGAGGTGGATCCACCTGAAGATCACCTGCAGATAGGGAGCCATTGAAGTGATGCCAGAAAAGGGCCAGGCCAAAGCACTGCTGCTGGCCCGGCTGCCACACGTGACACCCGCTGGCGGCCCACCCTCTGTGCCTTG
>JAAGNO010000048.1:5258-26413 GCA_033439905.1 Ceryle rudis
CCAAAGGGTAAAAATAAAGAGACTTGTACAAATACATGTAAAATGGTCATTATTACTTTGTAACTTTCTGATGGCTTGCTAAGAATTGTGCCTAAGGATTTTATAAAACCTTTTCTACCTCTTGCAAAACAGCTTTTGCCCCTGCCTATATACTTCATGTAGTGAAGTTCTGTGTCAGTGCTAAAATGGGGGAATTGTTTAGGGTTTCAGTATTCTAGCTTGAAATAGTATGGGAGAATGCTTCAGTTTCTACTGTAATCTTGTATCATTTGCTAGTTACGGGTTATCTTTTTATATTTGTTGTACTTCAAAGTATTTTCTCCTGACTGCTGTGCTCTGAAGAACATGGTCTTCAAACATGGGATTAACAAACAAAATGTTTCATGTAGACAAGATGAGTGCAGTAGAGACGCTACTGAATTACATACATATTTCATTGTGGAAAGTCTGTGAAGTCTTTAATATGTATCTAACCATGTTTCCCTAAGTGAAAACAAATTATATTAATCAATATAGCTTCAGCTGTACAGCAATAGTGCTAAGGTTAAAAGTTAATCAACCTGTTTCTAAATGCAGTTTACTTTGATATAAACCAGTTTGCATGTGAACTATGCAAATGATTGGAAATAAAATGTATTTTATGTTGATTGTCTACAATAGTTCCTCTTTATTTTAAATGACTAATGAAACTGATACTACTTTTGAAACTGAAAATGTTTCCCACTGCATAGCGTGGAAAATGTGTTTTAGAGAAAGGAAAAATTATGAATGGTCAGTGGAAGAGGAAGTCAGGCTGGAACTCGTAGATGAGAGAATTGATGCAAGTTCCAGTTCTAAATCTCTCCTGTCCACTTGAGCAAACTGTCCAGTTGGAGAAACTATACAGTTACTTCACAAAATTTGCCAAACTGCTGGTTACAGTCATCATACTGTATAGTTTTAATGCAATCAGTATCACCAGGATTAAATACAGTGTGTATGTTCTCTACGTATTCACTTCTTCATGACAGCTGCCCAGTACCAGTAGAGGTGACAGAATGACCACTGAGCATGAATAAGTTACACCCAGAGGCAGTCACGAGTGGCTTGAGTGCAAGATTTTTTTTTTATTCATATACCACATCACATTAATGAAATGCAAAGCTTTATGTATAGATGAAGGTAAGTTCTGAGTATTTCAGCATTAATCTCTCTTTGAATTCAAATTAAATACACTTTCTTATGGCTAATCTTGAATTTCAAAAGTCTGGTTATTCTTGTCAAAAGACCTGTTGAAATGGATGCATGCAGTAAACAGCAAGGTAACAAATTATTTTCTGCTTCAATGGTAAACTTTTATTCTGGCTACTAAATAAATCTGTTAAAAAAACAAATCCCCCAATAGGTTATTTCTCAGAGCTCTACTCTTTATTCTTCTGCAAAAGCTGAATGTTTTTCAGTACCATCTTGTCACGGTTTAGGGTCAGGGCAACCCCTTAGAGCTGTAACAGACACTTCTAACATATCTACAAATAATTTAGCATAAAGGTAACATTAACGTCATCAGGCCTTTATCCTCTAAGCAGCAAAATTTTTCTCCTAGCATGAGTTTCTGCTTTTACCAAAACTATGAAAGTTTTTCTATTTTCTCTGCTTCCTTCTCCTTAGACTTTTTAGGTTTTAATTATTTGGTTAAAATTCTACATAACATAGTGTTTATATCCATCCTTTGCCCGAGTAAAAGCAAGTAAAAGCAACAGTGACACCATAAAGTGTGAGTGACATAGCCACTGAAGTAGGAATATAAAATGTGACTTTTGCCCACATTCCTGTGCAAATCTTTCCAGGCTGTGAGGGAGAGAGCTGTTGTTTTACATATGATATCTATATAAGTGTTAATCCAACTGCAGCAATAAATTACTGTGGTCTTAAATTGTAAAACTTCAGATGCTCACAAAGAGGTTTATTTTGGGAGCTGTCTCACAGTGCTTTCCATGAGAAACTAATTCTCAGTTTGATCATTTTAGAAGTTGGGCACTATTCTACACTCTGCTCATCAACTTTTGCTATTTCTCAGTGGTGAGGAATTTGCACCTGCTTTTCTTATGCAATTTGGCAATGAGAAAGCAACTGGTAATATCGGACCTGCGGTAACAATCAGTGGAGATACTGGGGTGCTGCTGCTAGCTGGAGAGATCCACAAGGAGTCCCTGGTCGAATGGTCCCTAGTGAATGGTTCTGTGGGGTAAAGAGTGCTTCCTCCCCCCCCAGAAGGAGTAGCTTGTCACAGGAGATGAGGGGAATAATGGGGAAAAACCTGCTTGCAGAGGTAATAGTGCTCAGGAAGGCTGTCTGAGGTTGCTGAGAAGGCTGGCCAAGAAAGAAGCAAAGCTACCTAGTCTTGAGTTTGGTTTGCTGGGGTAAGTATAAGGCAGGTGTCAGGGCTCTGCATGAACATTGCTGCCTGCAGGGCTTCTACAGAGCAAAGCTGTTTGTGTGTAGCCCCATTCCTGCTGTTTGTGTTTTAGTGGGTTGTACTGGGCAGGCATTCTGTCTGGCTGGTCCTCTGGTGAGTTACTCATTTTGGCAGTATTGCACTACTGAATGCTTACAATGAGACAAACACATTTAAGCTATTATCTATGATTGTTATTCTATTATTACATTGTTGTAGTATATGAATGGTTGCCATTCTGGAAACCATTATCATAATTACTACATTTTATTCTGAGGATGCCCTTGGTGATGCTGTGATGGAAAAAGGCTATGCTAAGTGGACCAACCTATTCACCAGGTCATAAATCAAGCTAATCCTTTGCATCTTGTAACAATTCTCACCCTTTACAGATAAAGCAGGGTGGCTTGATTGGCAAATGAGATTGTGTATATTCCAAAGAGGAGGGTTGGTTTCTTTGCTCTTCTTGAACTGGCCCTGATGGGGAGCAGAAAGATGTGGCATATGAATGCTTGTTACTGTGCTACTAGTTTTGATTTAGGAGGATATGAATCAGTTAAATCAAAAGTAGATTTCCTCAGAAAAACAAGCAGTTAACAACTCAGGACTTCTTAATGCATTATATGGTAAGTGTGTTTCTCAGCCCTAATGACCCTTGGTTTAATTTTGTTAACAAATGTTAAGATGTTGTCAATATTCTCTGTTGCTTGTCTAGTCTGAAGAAAATAAGTTTATACAATTTATATGCCCTGAAATATTTGAAATGCCTTTATTTGGGTCTGATAATATGAAGGCTTATTTTCACATTCTGAGTCCTTTTGATTCTTTTTAAAAAGTAGTCTAGAAATCTTTGGCAGGATTTTTCCAGGAGTCTGTCAATACTAACAAATTATGTAAAAACCAGTCAGTTTTGAGAACACGGAATCGAAGAATCATACCAAGGGAAATATCTCCTGAGCTGGCACCAAAAATCCCATCAAAGCCCTGTTAGTGCCTGTATCTAAGAAGGGCAATATTAAAATGCAGAGCTGGCAGCCTGAGCAATAAATCCTTGTCTAATCTGGTTTGCGTGTCCCATCTGCAGAAACTAGATCTTCTTACACAGGGTTTTTCATCATCTGTATTACAGGATTGTGTAAGAAAAAAATGCTCATTAGTTACAAGATATGCATTACCTGTTGAAGAGTCTGTGAGCAAAGGTAGAAAGAAGGAAAAGTAAAGGGATTTGGAAGGTTTTGGACTGTGAATTGTGGTGGGTCAAACTTATTTTTTGTCTGAAAGGGTTGAGACGAGAACACTGCTCTGGAAGAGGCTGTTGTTTGTTTTTTAGTTTTGACTTTTTGTTTGTTTGGTTTTTTTGTTTTTGTTTTGTTTGTTTTTTGTTTTTTTTTTTGTTGGCATACTGCTTGTTTCATTGAACAGTTCTGTCTTAAAGCACCGCTGTCTCTTACATGGTGTGATCATGGCTGTAGAAACTCCTGATTTAACTGATTCAGGCCTATCCTGACATATCTCTTAGGGAAAACAGGTTTCAGTTACACAGAAAATAGGACTAAAGTAGCTAAGTGGATTCAGGTTTTATTTTCACTTTTTTTTTTCTTTAAAAGATATGTGCCAAACCTCCCATTTTATGTCCAGGCTTTAACTGATTTAATCTGAAGTGAAAACAAGAACCTCAGTATTATGGGGGCACAGAATTTGTGCTGTTTAACAAATAGGGGTAAACCAGTAGTTTTCAGGGGGAATGAAACTGTTTGTTGTTGTGTGCTTCTTTTTTTTTTTTTCTTTTGTGTGTGGGTTTTTTTTTTTGGTTCTTCTCAAGAAGCTTCTTTGCATTTTTGTATGAGAAGCATCAAAAGCAGAATTATAATGTTGTATATTCTGATTGATTTAGGAGTGAGGGAAGAGATTCTGATTTATAAATTTTCATGCAGCTTTCTTTGCACATGCCTCATTTCCCTGGAAGTAAGGGAGTAGGCCAGGAGCAAAGGAAATTTCAGTTAGAGTGACCATCAAACTGTATAAAATTCACGGTAGTTATAGGGTGTGGCTGAGACAAATGTACACTGCTGTTTAAAATCAACAAACATTCAAGTCTTCATAGTATTGAAGATCACTTCTTAATCAGACAGCAGAAATACTTGCAGGACAGCAGGCTGCTGGCTTTTGCTCCCTTCTAAGAGGAAAGAAAATCCTTTAAGGATGACTTGTATTCTCATATGATTTCAATGCTTTTAAGAACTTTTGAATCAGAGTAAATAAACATACTAGACTTCCTTGAAGATGGAAGGAGTGCTAGAAACTTTTCTCTAACTGTTGAAATACACATTGTAATTTCCAAAGTAAATATATGCAGGGCTTGATGGTTTGCAAGGACCTAAGAAGAGTCCAAGGGCCGAGTTCAATACTAATTTTGAAACAGCTTTGCTAATTAAAGAAGTCAATTCTAACCAACAGCAGAGGAACAATGATTTTTTTTTTTAACTGTTGCAGCTGTTCTACATAAAAAGCCATGTGACTGCTCCTACACATACACTGAGATGCTGGCATGTGTGTCTGTGGTTTTGTAGTTATATGTTGTCCCTTCTAACATAAAACTTGCACAGGGACCCTACTCATCATTTTTGAAGATGAATTTCTTTAAAATTTTAATTTTAGCGAATTAAGACAAAAGAGGTTTTGGAAAAATGTTGAACTGGAGAAAAATAATGGAATTACACTTTTTTTTTTTTTGCGTGTTACATAAGCACATTCTTCAAAGCCTGAAGGATTTTATGTACAATGTAGCCTCAAAACAATGAAGTAGGGCACTTGAATCTTCAGTTTGCAGACTAATATAAACCGAAAAACAGAGAAGGGATTTGCTACCTGTGCTACAACAGCTACATAGAGAATAAAGTTTTGGAGGCTTTAGTTTTAGATCTGTGATTTTGTCAGTGAAAAACACCTGCTTTTAAAGAGGTACCTTTAGAGCATTTTAGAGCTTTCAAATGCACACTACAATGACTATCGTTAAAATACTATGTCAGACAGGATTTTTCTGTTGAATGTTAATTTTATGAAACCTAATGTTTCTGTTCTTCTCTGCCATTTCACTTGTCTAAAAATCTAAACAGCACTTCAAGTAGATGTAGGAGTTGGGGGATATTAGTTTTTTGTTTTATTGGTGGTGTTTTATTTTTTTATTTTTTTATTTAAAGGCAATTTAGATGTTCTCTGAAAAGCAGTGCTTTTTGATTCCTTCAAAGAGGATGTGCTCCATGAATACTGGGTACATACTCAAACCTTCATGGCTGGGGAGACAACAGGTTTAGGGCTGGTATTCAAGAACAGTGCTTGTACTGGTGATTTAAAAATATATAGAACCTGGGATTCTTCAGTATTTCAGGCATTTACTCATCTGTCTGTGATGCTTCATAAGAGACATGCAGTAATACGTGAAAGGAATCAGGTGCAAGAAGACTGGTAAACCTGAAAGGAAACCAAATAAAAGCAATTAAAGTAAAAAAGAAGGTTGCAGAGGGTCTCTTTGGTGAGATGCTCTCGGGGTGCGAGTTGCCGGCAGTGGGGCGGCGTGGCCGAGACCACCCAGGAGATGGTGCTGTTGAACCGGGGAAGCGGCACAGCCCTGACCCAGAAGCATCTTTCAATGCAGTCCTCCCTGTTTTCCATCTGTGTTGCATGTTATTCTTTGGGGTCCTCGTTTTCTTTTGGGAGAAGAAGGTGTCAGTGTTGAACCCGGAGTGTATGCTAGTCTGGTATGTAATGCCATTCCCCGTCAGACAAACCTACGTCCTCGGCAGAGATGACGCTAGTGCTTGAAGGCGATATTTTTTCCTTGGACTGCGTGGCTGGTGAGATGGTAACGCGGAGGCACGGAGCAGCTTCACAGCTCATTGCCCTCACCGGAGCAACTGCCTGAGAAGCACCGTGCCAAAGCCAAGCGATCACTGGGTGCTCGCTGCATCGCTGAGAGGGGTGGGGAGCGGTGCGCCTGCTCACAGGGGCTCCTCGGGGACCCACTACCTGCCAACTTCCCCCTGCCATCTTCTGAGGCGGCCTGTCCCCAAACACACGTGTCTGGGAAAGGTAAGCGCAAGGGTGGCTCTGTTGATCCATGGCGAGGACTTGAGCACTGCCGAGAGTGGGGCACAATGCGATTTCACTGCTGGCACGCAGTGGGTGCGGGATGTGCGGAGCAGAGGTGTTGCGAGCACCTAATGGGGTGCGTAGCTCTGGGCCACCTTCATCCTGTGTCTCAGGGCACGAGGTACACACCTCCCTCCTGCACTGGTGGGCCACAGCTAGCATGTGGGTCTGCAGCTGGTTGAGGATGGGAGAATTTTAGGTGGCAAAGGGCGATTTGGGCTTCTTTCAGTCTGGGGTGTCAGCAGATGAAGAGGTCAGATGGTTGTGGTGACATTTCCTGTTGATTTGGTATTTTATTCACATCCTCTGGCTAGGATCAGAGGCTTCAAATCTGGCCAGAAAAGATCAACAGGAGCTGGAACAGGTCAGCGGATGTTTTGGCAGTGGCTGTAGTAGCACAGTCACCAGACTGGGTATTTGCAGAGTATTTAATGGAAGAGTTCAGTAGAGGCCTTTTCCCCTGTTGCAGGAGGGCTTATGAGTGTTTCTGCATGTGTAACCAGACAGTGACCAGGTTTATTTGTCTGGTAATCAGCAGCATTAATTCACCAAGTCTTCTATCTGAGCTCTTTGCTATCTGAATGGGTATTACCAAAATTAGGTCTTTCTACATTCAGGCACAGAGGCAGAAAGCAAGCCTGCTGCAGGTATTTGAATGGTTTACAAGGCCCTGCTAAGTGCAGCCACCGTTCTGCTGCAAAGCCATTTTGAGTTTGTTGCACTCAGCTCTCTGTGGCTGGAACAAGCTTGGCCGCCAGTGGCAAAGTGGTTGGTGAGGAGAAAGCCATTTGTGGGGAATGTGGTCAAACCACATGTGGTGTGGACCCATGAGGGAGGCCAGTGGTATAAGGATTTGAGGATTATGTCTGTTGTGCTGTATTTCATATCTCTTCCTAAATTATTAATAGCAATTCAATGGCCAGAGGTAGGCTGATTTTTGTAATTTATTTTTTTTCCCCGGCTATTTACAAAGCTGACACTTTGTGGGAGATTTTACTGCATGAGTAATCATTTGGCTGTGCATGAGGAGGAAGCTGGGTAGGGAAGGGTTGAGGAACTCTCTTGTCCAGTGGTAATTAGGTGTGTTAGCAGCAGGAAAACAGAAGAGCATAATAAATAAACTTGTAACAATTTAGGAAGGAACATGACAGAAATAATGTAGCCTGAAGCAAGCCTGTTCAAATAACCTCACTTTTCATGTGAGGTTGAGGTACAGTTCAGCTCACTCTGATGAAGAACTGTCATGTTTTAGGGTTGGGGCTCAAAGTTGCTCAAGTCCAGGCCTTGGGAGTGAGAGCTGTGAGCAGGAGATGGTGTAGGATTCAGGCCATGAGTTTAGCTTGATCAGTGTGGTCTTGTACATCTCTGTCTCAGAAGTATAAGCTCTTCCTACATGTTCAAGGGGAGTCTTATCAGGCACCAGACTGTAAGTTGCATATTTTGTTTTAGGGACCTTTTTGCACTGAACTCTTGGATGAAATAAAGTGCTGAGTATCAGCACAACGGCTCAAACGTAGAGACCTCTCTCTTCCTACACCCCAAACTACTGAGCTATAGCATTAGTCTTACTTTCACCTCTGAAGCTTTGTTATTATTTCTGAGTTAGGACCCTGCCCCAACAAGTGGGAGAGAGTGTGCTTTCTTCTCTCCTGCTGCCCTGCCTGGTGGCCATGCCTTCATTTGAGATGAGTAATGCTGTCTTGACCTCCCTCATGTGCAGCCTTTCCATGTCCTGTAATCACTATAGTAAGTATAAGTATACTATAAGTATATAGTAAGCAAGTACTGTAATCATTACATCATTGCAGAAAAGCAGCTTCCACCACCAGGTTGTTACTGGTATGGATTACACATGGGTATGAAATTTCAGATCAGTATTCCTCCCTTTTTTAGGTGCCTAAATCCCAATATCCTGATTTTTGGTTCTTCATCTTAAGCAATATGCAGGAAGGAGTTCAAGGCAAGATGGTGTCTGGATTTGCTAACAGATATATTACTGTAGTATGGCCCAGTATCTAAGTGGGAAATAAAGTACAGAAAGATGACTGAAATTTGGGAACTCAGAACATCTATGTTTTGATCATGTTGAGAGGGTTAATCAATAAAGTTCCCGAGTAAAGAGTACAGGAATAAAAATCCTTAAAGATGCCATGAATTCCACTTAAGAACAATAGTCTGGAGGGCATGTATGTTGCTAAAAAAAAATAATACTAGGCAAGCAAACATGTAACCAATCCAATGGAATGGCAGGGCTGGAGAGATTTTTTGAGTCAAGTGGGAATCCTTTCAAATTTGAAAATCTATCCTTATCTTTCCAATACATTGATTTATTAATCAGGGTAAAGACTAAGTGAAAGGGAAATTCAGCATGGTGGACTGTAAACAGCTAGAGGTACAAAATAAGAATGCTTCAGCTTTGTCAGTCAGAGTAGGAATAATTAATTACTAGTTTAGAAACAGTTTCACTGAAGATTAAAGTCAGAAATTAAAAAAGATAAAGGCATTGCTGAGAATCTAAATTATTTCTTTGCATCACTCTTCAGCACAGAGAATATCAGAGCAATACCTACAGGGACTTGCTCTTTTCTGGTAATCAGGATGTGTCAGAAGAAGAGCTGGAACAAATCGATAATTTAAAAAGCAGCAAATCATCAGCTCCAGATGGTACACTGAAAGGTTCTGAAGAAGCTTAGTATGAAATAGCTGATTTGCAGCAAAAAATATGCCTTCCCTAATTAAAACCAGCTATTTTATTGGAGAAGTGGATAGTAACAGTTATACCCAGAGATAAAACCAGGATTGAGATAATTTGTGGAGAAGCACAGTCTCTTTACCCAGACATACATTTCTGGTTTATAAACTGGTTGTAAACAGAATGGAAAACAAATAAACAAAGGGGAGATGTTGTCATAATGGGATCTAAAGAGCAAGGTTTCTACAAAGAAAAATCATGTCTCATCATTAATCTCTTATAACTCCAATGGGGCCAGTCTTATCGTGGATAAAGAAGCAGCAAACTCTGTAATTTATCTAAACTTGAAAGGACCTTTCACTTATGTGGGATATGGTGAATCAAAGAGAGGGGGGCTTGGCTGTATATCACTTGGCTGACATGATTGTGCCAGGCTGCATGTCCAAAAAGCCCTGACCATCCTTGACATGTCCATGCTGCAGCAGTCCCATGCCTTTTTGCTGCTCTGTGATGGTGTTATGCCACCTATGTGATACCAAGCCCTGATTTCACCTGTCCTAGGAGGTGAGAAACCGAGAAAGGAGACAAGTGATCTGTTTCCAGCCTCTCAGAGAGGTTAGCTGCAGGTTGTTTCTGTGTGTCTGTTAGGTTTATGAGTCCGAAAAGTTGAATATTGTTGAGAAAGCTGACATGTTGCTTTTGAATTTAAAGTCCTGCATAGGCTGTAAAGGCCATTCTGGGGAAGTGTAGAAAGACAGACGCTAGGAGTTGAGGAGCATCAGTGGCAGCTGTGGAGCAATGTCTGCACATAGCACCAAGATAGCAGCTTTGTGGTGGATGCATACAGGGGGAAAGAAAAGTATTAGCAAATAAGTTAGACCCCTCCAGCAAAACTCTAGGGGCTGGCTGAATCCTCTTTACCACCATCAGCGTCACTCACGAGAGATATGTACAGTACTACTGAATTAGCTATGTAAGAGGAGGAATTTGGTAATGGGGAAATAAAAAATTAATGTGGCAAAGAATCTAACTTCAGAAGAAAAAGGAAGAGGGGTTGTAATAATGCCCTGCCTCCCCCCCAGTGCCATGCAGGAATTAATTAAATAAATTTTCAGTGTCAACAGTTTCAATGTTTAACAAGATCCCTGTTAAGTTTATAGTGAATATTTTGGATGAGCTGAGAGGAAAATGTCATCAGAATCCATAGTTTTACCCCTAACAATGTGTTTTATTCTGTCTTAATTTTATGAGAATTGGGATTATTTGGGGCCTCCTCATTGTGTTATCAGCAAAGGCTGACAAACTGCCCATGTTACCTGGAAAAAAAAAACCCCAAACATCTCAGTAGAGTTCTGTGGAACAGCTTAAAAATAAACCAAACCAACAAGCAAGAAGCTTTAACAAATATTTCATGTCTAGACCCTCTGTGAGTAGAAATTAGCAGTTTAATTAATGTCAACCAGTGGTTCTTTGCTCATTTAGACAGACAAAAGAGCTACTGCTTCCTTTTTTCCACTTTTCCTTTATCCTTTATTTTTGCCTGTCAGTCCTCCTCCTCCATTTCTTCTAACCTCTGCTTCAATGTATTCTTCCCTCATTCCTAGGATCTCCTTTTCATTGCCTCCCTCTCCCAGGTGTATGATGCTGCAGTTGCTCATCTTCCGCTATACCTCCTTCCTGCCTCCTTGTAGCATTGTCAGCTCTGCATTTTACTGACTCTGGTGCCCAGACAGAGTCAATTATACTAGCAAAGCTAATTAGAAGGCATAGGATGCTAAACCTCACTCTTGAGATCTGTATAACTCAACACTGCCATGTGCTCTGATTTATAGTACCATTAAATGATATAAACTAAAAAATAAAAATAATTTAAAGGTTTCTGAATTAAGTCTGGTGTTTTCCTCTGTTCTGTGTAATTATTTTTGTATCAGTAAGTTCCAGTATACAGCACTTCTAGTGTTTCACCAGGTATTTGGTAGGGAACAGCATCAGCCACAGGATGCCTGAAGAAATGCTGTATTTATTTATGGGAGATAAACTAGTCTGTAGATTTTAGAAAGAGGGTGTTTCACCTTTTTCTTTAAATTTTCTATTCAGTTGCAGAAGGGAGGAAAGGATGGTGCAGAAATGCCCAGGATACTTTTAAATTAGCTAATTTAGATGCAAAATCAGTTTAGCCATGGCAGCATGGAGCAGAGCAGCATGGCTGATTCACTCAGCTCCCCAACAGTCCCAAGGTTCACACTGCTCAGTGCGACTTTTTCTACAAGAAAAGTTTCCCTTATCTAACACCGTGGGATACTGTGGCTCATGTCATCACACAATAATTCATCTGCTTGGTGTGACAGTTTGATAATATGCAGGCTTGTGGGCTTTTCCAGGTGCAAGATCCCCAGTAGAGTTAAATTGCTGACCCTTCAAGGTCAGTAGATTCCAAAGGTCCTTCCTCTCCATTTATGAAAACACAACTGTCAAAGTTCAAGAGAAATAAGACCCTACAAAAAACTTACTTGTACATCAATGCCATCATCAAATGTCTCTTTAAAACTGGTTTTCATGTCTGAATCTCAGACCAACATGCAGTGATGTCATTACTTCTACACGAGCAGAACTGCAGACAGTTCTGACATCTCATACCGAAAACTACTTTGGGCTGGATAACAGAGTAAGATGTTGGTGATGGTTGCCTAGAGCAATTCTCAACATCACTTTATTCATCATTAAAACAGATTTTTTTTCCTTCTCAGTAGCAGGACTGTGGAATAGGAAATAAAGATTATAAGCACAGTCTTGGGGAAAAGCTTTGTGCTAATTATCAATAATATCTTGTGAACTCTTAGAAGATGTATAAGTTGTGAATGTTTGACTGTGCTCCAGCTAGTAGAAAAATGGAGATATGTGTCTGATCATCCTGTCAGAGTATCAGGATAAGGCAAATGGTAACTATGCAGTTTGTGGTATTTTGTTCCTTTTTTTTTTTTTTTTTCTTTTTTTAATTTTAGCTACCACATCCCCCCATGGCTAAAGGTAGGGGTATTGAATTGGTGGACAAGTTGTTTTGCATTTATTACATCCTAAAAAAATGGAGTGTGAGAGTGAAACTTCAGATCTTGAGTCTAGGAGAAATTGCTGCATAGTTTTCTACTTGGAGAAGCCAAAGTTAAAATTAAAGCAAATTTTTCTTGTGTATCATTTCATCTGGTCAGTTATTGTGAGTTTCTTTTCCAGAACTACAGAATTCAGCTGGAACTTTAGGTGCTTGGTCACTTTGAATATCATGTCCAGAGTTTCCATATTCAGGCAAAGGGCCATGATGGTTTATGTAGTAATTCTGTCACTGAGGATGAAATAGAGGCTTCCTTTTTCAGAGAGGCCCTCTTACTTCAAGGATTATTGAAACCTTGCTGAATTAAGTCCTTTCTGCTTTGAGGTAAACTGAATTCTACCAGAAAGTGCATTCCCCAAGTTTGGCACAAAATGATGCAACCCCAAATAGGATACTGCACCTCAGCCTCCTCTAGTTTATTATCTGATATTTTCTTTACCACATTGAAGTGTAGCTGAAAGTGTCCAAAGTTTGGTGTAGCTGCTAAGAAAGTAATTTACTGTTTTTCAAAACATACTGCTGCTTTAGTTGATATGCCCCACGGGAGCTCAACAGATGTGTATTACTTTTATTACTGTGATGATACAAGCCTGTACCTTTTTTGATGAAATTCAAAGAGGCAATTTCATTCTCTTCTGCTTGTATTTAGGGCAGAGAAAAGAGTTCAGGAGACCCTGACCTCATGCAGCAGTTTGTATGGGGGCCAAGGTCGTGACACCAGAGCAGGAATTGTGTGACTGTTAGGCCTTAGCAAAGTCAGAGACTGACTCTGCTGGAATTGCTTCCTCCAGGGCTCAGGTTCTGGTTCCCATTACATCAATGACTTAACCTGATTTTTTTAATCGATGGACTAACACACTGATTAACCCACCGAGTAGGGTTTGTCCTAGAGACTGTTTCTGCAGTGCCAGCGACAAGTGACAAGTGACACTAGACTTGTTTGTGTTGTCTCTCTGTCCTCCTCCTGTATGTGATAGGATACAGAGACTAAAAAGGACTTTGTGACACAGCAACACTACAGCAATTGGTGTGTAAAACCTGGGTAGGTTTTAACATGAGAGTTAGGCGAATACTGGCATTTGTATGGGGGTGTCTATGTGTGAAATGTCTATCTGTGCTCTGATCATAGTCAACGATGGTCAGTTGGTACAGCCAGAAGGGTCCAGAGAGGTGTACAAGCACCAGGAACTCAGTTCAATTGCTTAAACTTAGGTGTCATCTGAGATGCCCTGGAGTAAGTGGGACATCCACAGGGAGTTGAAGACTTGGCATGGGACTTTTGTTATTCTAGAGTGGCAGCTGCAGGCCACACCAGACATCCTCAGCTATCAATTTAGGCAGTCAAACCTATCTGTCTGCTTGAGGGTAGGCTGAATTGTACTCAAGGATCTGTTTACTGTATTGGCAAAATCTCCCAGTGATTACAACCTGGACACATCACCTGCATGTAGACACCTGGATGAAGGCACCTTCTCTTCCAAACAAATCCAGTCCCTTATGGCTTGAGTTACAGGTCTCTCTCCTGGAGACATTTAGAGTTTAAAATATCCAGGTAAGCAGTTCCAGAGGGCAATATATTCAGCCTATTTTTAATACCTATTATAGGATGAAATGAATTAGCCTCTGGAAGTGCCTTTCATCCAACTGACTACAGAGAGACACTAGGCATACTAACTGTTTAACTTTCAGCTTAAGAAAGTGAAAAACAACCCACCTTTAGTTTAGATGTAATCCTTTTAACTCCACTGACCCAGAAAACACTTTCTTCAGTTACTTGCAGGAAAGGCTGTATGGGAGACCCAGTACTGATATTCTCAATCTCAGGAGCATCTTGAATATTTCTAAACTTTGCAAAATGAAATTGACTTAAAGATAGATGGAATTCAGTTAAGCATAAGCTAAAAGCTTACTGGTTTCCCTTCTCCAGATAAAACTTTACACCTTTGCAGCCCAAAAAAAGCCCTGCATAAGTGAGAATATTTCTCACTCGATTTCCCTGAACAATTTCAGACTTCACCACCTGAGTGGTGGTTTTTTATCTCCTCCCCCTATTTTCCTCCTTAATGAAAGATGAAAAAACTCCACAATTTCACAAAGATTGCTCTGGGAGACATACAAACTATGATGGTTGCTGTGGGATTGATAGAGGAAGTTTAGTGTGGGAGTAATGACATTTTCAAATTAAGGCTGGCTGACCCAGATGCTCTTTATAGACATACCTCATTTAAAAGCTTAAGTGAATTATATGGTCAAAGTTTTAAAAGGATGTAGGAAGATAAAAACTAGGACAACTGGAAAAGTGCAGCAGCAATGAATTTCTGAAAAGTGCCACAGGGACTGTATAAATCCACAATTCACTGATCACCTTGGGGACATGGGGAAGTGGAATTCATTATAGAAGAGTAAAATGTAAATTTTCAATGGGTGTAGTCAGAGTTAATTCCTGTGGGATTAATTTTATTTCCACCAGTGAGAATCCTTCTCTCACCAGTATGGACTGATGGCTCTGGTGAGAAGGTGATAGTGTCAACCTGATGTATCATTAAGCAATATTATTTTACCTCCATAATGTAACATTCTGCAGTTGCTTTGATTAATGAGACAATGATTTGAACATTAAATTGAGCCCTCTTATTTATTCTTGATTTACATATACATAGAAAAATGCACATTTACTTACCCATTAAAATGTATAGAGCTATTGGGATGAAAGAGCCAAGCAGAGCCTGGCAGCTAGCAGTTTCCTCATGGTCACTATTCTGCACTTAGATCCATGTAGATGGGCATATGCATTTGAATGTACTTCTAAGGAGGCCAGGCAACAACATGACACTGGCAATTTGTTGTGTGTATTCCGGTGATGCCTTGTTTATAAAGAACCTAAATGACCTTACAAGGTGTACTGAAAACAAGATCACAACAAATATGGTGTCAGGAACACTGTCAGGCTGCTGAAGTCCAGCATTACCAGGGGATTTGCACAAGAGCTCACTAGTAAAAACAAGAACAGAGTTGAGATTCCTGGGTCTTGGCTCTGCATCACAAACACAAGGCTTTCTCTAGCCATCATCTAGGCAGTCCAGGTTTCCCTCTACACATGCTGGCTGTTGCAGTCAAGTGCTGTCTAAAGCAATTATCAAAATTTGCTCCGCGCAAATAACTATAATGCCATTACTACTTGGTGGTCTGGAGGTCTGCTGGGTTGATAGCAAATGATTGCAGCATGAGCTCATAAGTGAACTCCTCTCACCTGGCACTACCAAGCTACTGAGCTCCTGTCCAGTAGAGGAATAGTCTCCTGAAGGATACCATGTTCTGTTGAGAGGTACTCTGGCACCCAGTGGTCAGCCACATGTAGTTATGGACCCAGCTGAGTTTCTTGGCTCTAAGTCATTGTCATGACCTGGAGCTTGCAATAGGGAAGTTGTTTTTGTGATGGATGAATAGTTCCCTGTGTTCCCTGGAGGAACACCAGGGAGGATGTCCCATAATGAGCTGCTGAAGTTGTGTACAGAGGGAAGACCACAGGGATACTTTTGGAATTCTGAAGTAGGAGATAACATAACCAGGTTGTGCAGTGTAGCTGAAAATGTAATACTTCCAATGAATCTGTACCAGTCATTTCCTTTCTTCCCCTCCACATCTGTGCTTCCTTCAGCTCAGCCCTCTGTACATATTTCTTTCTTTGAATGGGCACCAAAATCTCTTACTGTCAAATTTCCATAAGCAGAAATGGATTAAAATAGATGAGAAATTAAGCACCTCTGCTTTCACATCCACTTCTACCGCTTCTTATAAATCTTTGAGTTGATTTTTACCATCCCTTCACTCCTCCAGATGCTGTCACAGCTTTGATACGTCAGCACAAAACTTCAGCAACCTCATCAATCAGTCATCCTGCCTCAGGACAGCAGGTGCCTTAACAGGCATTAGTTGCTGGAAGGAGAAGTTTCACTTGGGTTAGGCTGCTAGTTGATGTTGGCAGCGGAACTGGAGGAAAATCATGATCCCATGCACACGGGGGGTGGCTAAGTATGTCACTAGAAAACATCATCCCTCTTTTGGAATAATCCATCTGACAGGTGAAACCACCTTCACTATTAGTTTGGATCATGACAGGAAAAGAAACTATCCTACCTAGAAGACACTGCTTGTCCTTCACTTAATGTAAGTCAGATCTATGGCTTCTGGGCTCTCATTGAATGCCGCCTTCTCTCTGTACTTTTCCAGCTCATTTAATACAATTTTGTATTTTGTTGTTTGTTTGTATGTGGGGTTTTTTTCTGTTTTTTTTTTTTTTTTAAGAGTTTTAAAAAACCTCTGTATTAATTACACAAATGCTTAGTAGAAAGGAAGGCTCATGTCAAAATGTTTAAGCTTTGGGTTCAATTTGGATAAATGCCTGAATTTTAGCTCTGAACCAGGGGCAGTCTTTGAATTTATAAATAATAATATACACCTGAGATTCTGGTCCAAAGCAAGAAAAAGACTTTTGTTCTGAACAGGTTAGTCATCTTTGTTTATCACTGTAGCAAATTAGCACTTTTCAGGTAAACAACAAATGGCGTGACTAATAACCAGGTAACACTTATTCTTTCTTCCCAGCAGTTTTGGTGAGAATGGCCAAGGTCTGGCCATTCAGACCAAGGACTTTAAAAAGCACTTGATATTTTTGAGGACAGTTGCAAAATTTAATACAAATTGTATTTGTTTGGAAATTTGTCTGCTCCTGGTTGGTCCAGGTTAGTCAAATACAGGAGTGCATGTTCAGCATCCTTTCCATTCCCCAAAGCTACGAAGTGAGTGAGTGTCCATAACAAAGCGTTTAGCTGCAGAAGCTGGTGCCCAGGAATGGAGTGATCAAATCAGTTAAATCAGAGTCTGGAAACATGTGAAGGCATAACAATAGAATAGGAATAACACTTTAGTTATGATAACATTATAGCATTTTAAATGTTCATGCATTTAAAAAATAGGAATTTATGTTTTCTTGCCATCTGAGTAGAAAGGCACTGTAGGATTTGGAACTGATATTGAACAGATAAATGAAAACTGGATTTGTCATTGGATATGTGATAAAATCAGGAAATCCAGCAGGGATTTATTTCTGACTAATTAGTAGGACTGTAAGGAGAGGTGTCTGTGGTACCGTGTGCTGTGTGAGCAAGTATGTCCTTTCAGTCTGCTCTTCCCTGCGTGCATGTTTTATTTGCAGATTCAGTAAAGAAAAAGTCAGGCTGTAATCTCTTATCAGCTGGCTGTCTGGGTTTATTTCAGAATGTTCAGCTTATGGTAAGGCTGGAAATATCACCAAGGCAGGGCATTTTTTATTAGTTGGAGATTTCTGTTTCCAGTGCCAAGAAAGACAAAAAGGACAAAACATTACCTTTTGGACTCCCATGCACACTTGGTTTGAGCACAGGGCTGAGGGTATCCAGCAATACTTTAGTCTGAAGGAACAATTCTTTCACCTGCAAAAGGTGAGCGGATTTAGGAGCTTCTTCTCTTAACCACCCATGACTGAATACTGTTAGTATTTAATACTTGTATTGAATCTCAGATAACTGCTAAAGTGCTGAGCTGCTGTCTCAACTTATCCACATGCAATTAATAATATTGATCACCCTACATTGGTCTTGAGAGTTAATAAATTGTTTTTTTCCTTAGTTTCCCTCAATGAACTGTGCTTTCTACGTGCCAATTTATAATTTTGTCAAGCTGTCAGATCACATGGTCTGATCCTGCAGACACTGAAATGCAAGCAGCACTTAGAATCATGAAATAATAGAATCATTAAGTTTCCTGCAATGGCTATTTCTTAGGGATCAATAGGAGTATTTGCATCTGAAAAAGGTATCTTTTTCACAGGATTTGGCCTGGGGGAAGTCTACACAAATGTTTGTGTGTGAGTAAAAATATTTGAAAGCTGAGTAGGATACATACGTGAAGATTTGGGGCTCCAAATGGTGGGCCTTATTTTCTCCATGAAGTAATAAAGTGGTTCTTTTTTTTTTTTTTTTTTTTTCCCAAAGTCTTCTTGAAGTAAACATTCTGGTAAAGACACAAAATAGAAAGCAAATTTAAACAATTAATTTATCTTGTCTCATTTGGAGTGATTTTAGGAGTTGGCTTGCTCTAGGTAGTGTGAACCACATCATCTTCTCAACTAGCTTTGAATAAACTGAAGAATTCAGTTATGGTTACATTTTACAAGTTATAAGTTGTCCTACTTACCTAATCCTCATCTTATTAGTTTTATCTTAGAGTGAATCACCAGTAACACACTTGTTTTTATGACATTTTTCTCTTAAGCTCCTATTGCACTGGGTGCCTGTACACTTGTGGGCATCCTTCTACTAAACTTTTTTTTTTTTTTCTGTTGAGATTCCTACCAGAAGGATCAGAACAACCACAGGGCTAGAAATGGAGAATTTAGTGAACAGGGTTCTGTCAAAGTCTCTGAAACACTTTTATTCTCTGCTGTGGAGAAAACCAAACAAACCTGGAATGTCTGAAGTGATACTACCAACCCAGAGCTTGGTGTGACTGAGAAAAGCTTTGCAGAGCTGTATTATCCAAGATACACATAGTGAGGAAGTTCTGGAGAAGAAATTCACCTCTTCACATCAGTTTTCTCGCATCAGCACTAACACCCATTGTTAAAGCGGTGTGTGGGGATGTTGTGCTGATAATCTTGCTGCTTCTTCTGTAGACCCAAATGGAGTGTGTTGTCCCATAACAGCAACCACCTCATGCTTCTTTAGCACTGATTTATCTCCCCCATAGACACATATAACTGCCCTCCTTCCTTTGGCATCATCTGAAGACACCTTATCTTTATAAAAACATCTTGACAAACTATTCAAACACTGCCTCTTCCCTGTCTTTGCACTTACTCCCCATTGCATCCTCAGCTAAAGCAGATTATTGCAAAATCCATTTAAAAAGCACAGCAGTTTTATACTGAAAGATATCTAGAGGGCAGCAAATCCAGAGGGAAATCTCATCCTTCAGTACAAATGAAACCTCTTTTATTTCATTTCTGAAAAATCAAGCACACAGTTACATAAAGCTGCTTTTCTTTTCTTTTCTTTTTTTTTTTTTTTTCCTCCCCTCTCTACATAAAGCAGCAATAATAATAAGATATCTCTGTAAGGTTGAGGTATAATCGTACCTTGGAGCAATTCTCAAATTTGATTAAAGCTTGCTGTAGTGGGCAAAGACTCTGAAGTTCAGGTGTGAGTTATGAAGAAACTGCGTGACCACCCATAATTCTATCTGGAAGGAAATGCATTTTTAGAGTACTGCTGTGAGACACAGAATGCTCCTGAGTTATTTGTGCATAACTGCAGTTGATAAGGAGGATATATTTAATTCAATATCAAGATTGTGCTACTGATTGTAATTCCGTTATCCTTCATGTTTGGTTCAAATTGTAGTTGGCCAAATAGTTGCTGGAACCCAGTTAACTGTAATTGAAAATGAAAATTAAGGCTTTTGTGACATCTTGTTTTACTGTCTACTGCATTCTTCAGAACATTTTGAAACCCTTTGCGAAGTGTTTCCACAGTAACACCTATTGAATTTCATGACCAATGTGTACAGTTACAGGGATGCTGGAAACCTCTATCTCCTCTCCCTTACATCTTATGTTCGCTACTTGAGGTTTGGAGCTTGTTAATCATAAAGTTGCTGGAATGCTTAAAAATTATAAATCGTAGTTTAAAATTATCCATGTAAATGATTTGAAGTTTTTACTCCATTTTTTAAGATTTTCACTTTAATTGGCATTTGCATGTTGAGAGATGTAAGCAAAGGCAAATCAGTGCAATTTGTGTGAACACTGGCAGTAACTAGAAGGAAAACTAGACAAGCTCCTCTGAGCACACTTGGGAGTATTAGTGCCTAAACGGAAAGCCATGCTGAGTGCTCAGGATGCATCACCAGAATATGTGCAATAGAGCTGTGCCAGTTAAATTTGACCTTGTGTCCAGCTCAGGCTGCAAGCACAGAGGTTAAAGATCCTGGGGGAACATCCCTGGCCACTGAAGCCCTGCTTCTGTTTCAAGCTGCTGGGAGGGACATCTCCCATTCCTCGCTTTCTGAAGCTGCAAAATGAGGTTAATACCTCAGCTGGTATGATGTTTGCTTTTATATCTTCTGATGAAAAATGTGATATGAGAGCTATGGGTGATTATTATTATCGGGGGCAACATATTTGCATTGAAATAGGACAGGATGTCCTATTGTACAGGAGAGAGGAGGATTGGGTCTTCATGATGAGTTTTTTGCTGGAGAGCACACCTGAAATGAAAAAGATTTATGTAGTACCCTGTCAATGCATAGGACAAAAGCTACACCAGAGCACAGACAACTTCCTACTAATTGCATTTCTTCTGATGTGTAAACCCCTTTCCCTGTCTCATACACCTGGTGATTTTTCACAGCTAGCATTACAATACATTAAAATATTAGGGAGTTTTTATCACTAGAATAGTCAGTTACTGAATATTCAAAAGGTAGCAAAAGATTATCTCTGAACATCCCTGTGTTTCTTCTGCAGAAAGGGAAGATTCCCTTTCTTTCTCCAGCTTTGCTACAGTTTTCCTTTTGCCTTGGGTAACTGTTTATAACATGACAACCCTGTGGTTTTCTAATGCAGCTGCAAGTTGTGAGGTACTAGTTCAGAATGACACATTTCTGAAACCTGCTGGCCTGCTACTATTTAACAGAAATATATAACTGCTTTTTTGTGATTCCCCCCCCTCCCCCCC
>JAAGNO010000048.1:26513-53826 GCA_033439905.1 Ceryle rudis
TGAAAACCTGGGTGCTTGTTCTCTTTTAACAAAATATATACGCTTTTTTTTTGTTTTCCCCCCCCCCCCCCCCCCCCCCCCCCCGTTGTTTTTAAGATGCTTAATTCACGTACTTTAGGCAATGGGCACCAGTAAAGCCAGAAGCTTTTGTCTTCTTAGAAGCACCAGCCTTTTCTCCCTACAAAAACAGGGGCAGTTTGGCCACCTGTGGTCTGAATGTGGCCCTCTGACTTTTACAGAAAGAGACTTTATGGCTGGGATATCAGCTCACAGCCTGGTCCAGGAGGTGAGATGCTACTTGGGCAGAGGAGGTGGGTCAGAGCATCCAGAGTGTAGCAAGGTGGCTGCTAGGGTCATCTGGACAAGGGAAAGTGGCTTGCAAGGAGGGGTATCCCTGCCCCCAGAACAGCTGGGAGATGGGTCACTGGTTGCTGCAGGCAGGGGATAGTTGGTGTCTGCCTGGGGTAAAAAAATGGTTGTAAAATGGGGAAACAATGCCCAGGTCAGGATATCTCACACAGGAGATATCCTGACAGGAAATGTGACTTCTGCCAACAGCACTGTAGCATCACCCTTGATTGTACTGTCCTTTTCCTTGACCACTCAGAACAGGCCCATTCCACTGGCAGAGCTTACTGCAAAAGTGGTATTGTTGAGTACCCTGTCCTGGGTATATCTGAGCTGTGAGAGGTTAAATGCTTTTGGACTGTTGTGGTTGCTCAGAAAACTCTTGCTGCCTTGGGCTTCAGAGATTAAATATAAACATCATTTACATCTGCATAAAATCTGAATTGAACTTGAAACTTATGTTCAGTCCAGTGGTGAATGTAGCTGCTGTTAAATTGCTCCATTAACTATAAAGCAAAGTTTAATCTGCTGTGTTTTACTTTTACGAAGTGCTTTTAAGCACTGTTAATGTTCCCTTTATTGCTTTCTGTTAACTTTACAGGAAAATGAAAGCTTTGTCCTAAAAAAAAAAAAAAAAAGGTGGTTTTAGGATTAAAATATGCAGGAAAGCAATGCAAAGATTCACAAAAGAGACAAGGAAGGATCAGCATTATCAGGAAGAATTAAGAGGAACAACACTGGAACAACTTGATGCTTTCTTTTTTCCTTTCCAAATATCCAGTATGGTCAAAGAGCCCTACTAAATAGATTACCACAAGTAATTGTGGAAAAACGTACAAGTGCAATCCAGAAAGGCAATTACTTTTTTCATTCAAATAGAATTTTTCAGCTTGTAACATGGAGTTAATTGCCTCTTTTTTTTTTTCTTTTTTTTTTTTTCCCCCCCCCCCCCCCTTTTCCCTGTAATGGTACTTTGCATAGGTTTAGTCATCCTTGAGGGCAGCTGCTCCATCTATATGGCAGTTGCCAGATGATTACCTCTTTAATGTTTTCACTGAGTACTTTGCTGGTTAACCTCCTTAACTGGAGAGCTGCTTATTGATATTTATGTCTTGTCAGCATAGAGGTTCATTAAGCATTGGTAAATTACATGTTTTCATATCTGCTGACATTAGAAATGCAATATGATCAATTGCAGATTGACTTCAGTGCAGCAATAGAGTGCATTTAACACACATCAGTGGATCACTCATACAAGCAGAGCTGGATTTTTTATGGCTGTTTATGTCTCTCTAATATCCAAGTATAAATTCTCCTGAGTTGAGCAGTCCTTAGTAAAACAAAATGAAAACTTCAGTCCAACAAGTGATCACACATCCCAGACCAGCTCTCAGCACAGCCACTTTTGGATGGCAGGATACTGAAGGTGGTAAAGCAGCTCTGATTGCCTCACCTCTGCTGGAAGCAGTGAGGGCATGACCTTGCAGGCATTTTTTCCCCCGCCTTGGGCTGCACCAGGGGTAGCTCTCCAGAGCTTTCTCTCTCTTGCTGGCTCATCACCACCTCTCTTTCTCTGTCTGGTCCTTCTCCATCAGGACAGTAACACTGGGTCTTGTCTACAGTCCAGGATGATCTGGAGATGGCTTTGTGTATGTCTGAGTCCCAGAAGCTGAGCTGATAGCCACCTTTGTGTCCAGGTCATGCTGGGGGTCAACAATGGGGAGTCAAGAGCTTCTGGTCTCTCAGATGTTCATGGTCTTTTACTGCTCTCTGCTCACTCTTCCAGTAAAGAAGCCAAGCTCACACTAAGTTGGGTCCTAAGTGCTGCTTTCTGATATTTTTCTTACTGCAGCAGCAGATCCTAAGGAAGCTGTAGTTACTTTTAATGGTTCAACCCCACAGTTAAAATGACAGCCTTCTGGATGGTGATGCTAGGGTTGGAAGGCAGGGCTCTGAAACTTGTCCTGTTGTGTATGGTAATAGAGCATCCACCATGATAGCACTGTCAGGCACCAGAGTGAGGAAGCTTGGGGTGGTGATCATCCGTATGAGTGCTCTAATCTCCTCTCTAAGATGATGTGATGCCAAGGGCAGAAAACAGTTACCATGTCCCCTCAGGGTGCCTCCTGCCAAAAGCTCTGTGTGTGTGTGTAAGAGTTTTCCTGGGTGCCCCTCACTGGAGTACAGGCTATTTTTATTTCTGTATTTCTAAGACTGCTCTCTTGTTTTAAGCAGTGTGCTTGGGCTGGAGTAGGTCACATTCACAGATGCTTCTGAATCTGCACCCATTTCTTTAGAAATATGTTGCAGTGGAAGAGGTAAAATATGCAACAAATCCAGGCAGCTTATATGATACAGAATTGCCATCAGAGCTGGCAAAAGCATGTCTTTATCTCAAAAAAAAAAGGGGGGGGGGAAGTCTTTCTGAGAAAAGGTCTTAATTAAAAAACATCACTAGGTTTCCATTTAAGAAACAACTGTAAAATAAAAGAAGGCCATGAATGCAGTAGGTAGCCCTGGGAACATCCAATGCTGATTTACTATGCCAGGACTATCTCCTGTGGAGTTAAATTATTAGTTTTCTTTAGTGCTCTGTCACACACTGTTGCATGTCTGAGACTCCTCACCAGTAACTTACAAAAAAGTGGAGAGGATTTACTCACTTTAAGTCCATTATTTTATGTACTGGATGAAAATATTTAATGGCTTGTGTTGAAGTCTCTTTGGGAAGAAAGTAAGATCTTTATACTGTTTTAATGGGGGTAGCTTTGGTAACTTAAAATCTATATGTAAGTCAAAACATTCATTTGGAGGTATCCTGTTTCTTAGCTTATGCTTTTCTTCAGTTGGAGTATTTGCAATATGTTGCATTAACTATTTTTTTTGTTTTGTCTTATGAAAATGAAATTAAACTTCTTTTAATTGAATGAAATTAATGAAATTAAATTTAATGAAATTAAACATTCTATTCTCTTCTGCATAGAAAAAAACCCCTGAGCTTCCAGTCTTATCTGCTTGGTTAGTGACCTTCCTGAAGAAAACTTTCAGTGCTGTAGTCTTCCTGGTTATAATTACTCTCACTGAATATCCAGAATCCTATTTGTTCATGTGCAGCTGAAGTACTGGTTGTGTCTGTTTGTTCTGTGTGAATTTGCTCTCTGACCCATGCAAATTAGCATTGTTTCAGAACCATGAATAACAGAAAACTAAATTAATATTATGGCTCCCTAACAAAATGGCTTTAATATAAGATTCCAATATCCTTATTTTGCCACAGAGCCATAATACTAGTTTAGCATTCTGTTATTCACAGTGCTTTGATGATATTGATGGACTTATTAGGAGTATAGCTGTGGAGTTCATGCTGGGATGATGGCAAATTTCAATCCAAGCTTAAGACTATAAGGGGGAGCAGAAGGCAGAAACGGTGATTTCAGTCTTGGTTATCAATATACTGATTGTCCTCGCACCTTTTTCCCAACTCTATCATTTTGTAGCACAGTACAAGGCCAGATCCTGCCCTGGGTAAAGCCACAGTGAGCTGGCAGCAAAGGCTGTGAACTGTGTGTCTAAAGAAGGAATAGTTTAAAAAAGCAGAAGAAAAACAGGTGCCCACTGATCATAAAATTTGAATTCGTGTTTAAGGAAAAAAATGGTAGACTTAATAAAGGTTAGAAAGGTGAAGAAAAAGGGTGTGTCTAGTGAGTTTTGAATGTCTAAGTGAAAGCATGGTGGTTCTATTACATTCCTGACAATTGAACCAGACTCTGCTTGTACACATAATTAGGTAAGAGTAACATTAGGAAGGAAGGAAGGATGGACAACTGCCCCGTGTGTTTTCAGAGCACACATCTGTTCGTTCTGGAATTCACTGGGAGGGATAGTATATAAAAGTATGGTATACACCGAGCCAGTAGTAATCAGACTATTTGAGATCATGAGGAGTTCTTACTATTTTTCTTTCATTTCTTAAAATCAATTAAACTAAATAGCAATTTTATTTCAAGAACAGAACTGCCTGAAAGATCAAGATAATTTATAGATAATTCTAACTAGATGATGATGACACTAACAACAAAATGTGAGAAAACAAGATCCCAGAGCTCCTTTAACTGATCTCTTAAAATCTGTTGGACACCTGCTGGGACCAGACTTTTTCAGAGGCACTGCAGACTCCATTTCAGCTGTCTCTGGCTGTCCAAATAGCAGAGCCACTGCCAGGCTGTAAGACAAGGAGGTGCCTTTCCTCCAGGCTGCCTCTAGAACCCGGGCAGAGCTGTGGTGGTTTGCAGATGGAGGAAAGTGTCTCTAAGATGCTCTGCAGAAACCATCATGGTCCATGAGCATATGGAGCAGGAGCCACAGGAGGCTGTGGTCCTGTTCTGCATGGCTCCTCTGTTTTTGACAGACAGGAATCTGAGTTTTGAAGTTCCACATATCTGCAAGGTTGAGGAAGAATATTGACCAGAAAGAGGAAAAGGACCAGTATTTCAGTAAGGAGGATATATTTGCTGTCTAGACAGAAGTTAGTTTTGTATTCACACCTTAAAACTTTTAATTAAGTTTACGCTCCTACCATCTAGCCGTTCCCTGGTTAGTTTTATGAAAACATTAACCTTGACATTTTGACAACTTTTTTTTTTTCCTTTCATTTAGTCTCTCATTTAGAGTTGTTTTTATTGTCTGTGGTTTAGCAATTCCCTTGGTCCACTTACACAACCCAAGCCCTTTTAAGAGCGACAGCTGCCCAGTGGCAGCTCCCAGCACAGTGTTTAATTCTCAGTTCAAGTTGAGCAGCAGAGCTCTACTTTGCTGGTACTGCACCATCATGACACCAGGTTTTGCAGGCAGAGATTGAAATTTGCCTCCATGCTTGTACAATGCACTTGTAAGAACATCACTCTGGTGCCTTGACAGCTTGCAAGGCCCAGAGACCAGCAGAGGGTGTGGGGCCATCCCTTGCCTTGGTGCATAGGGCACTGTTGTCTCTCCTGTCGTCATATACACACAGTAGTCCTGCACCTCCCAGTGCAGTTTGCCTCTCCGGAAGATGCTCTAGGTTCTGCACAGGAGGCCCTAAGATTTTCCTCATAGCTTCTGCCCTATGCTGTGACAAAGCTGTGCAGAATGCAAGAATGCTATGACAGTTGCACGTGTTGACTTGCAAAGTCCAAGTGCAGCATTGCTGCATCAGAGGAATGCCCCAAATTACCTAAGAATGTAATGCAAGACATACTTAAATCCTTTCTGGTCCATATTCCTAAAGATGCTTAGGCAGAAATGTAAGCAAGCAGTATAGGCTTACAGTGATGCAAGTGCGTGCTGTGAAAGTCACTGTATGGCTTGTGTCACTTAAAGACTCAGACTTTCAAGAAGTATTTAAGTTTTGCTGATGTGTTTCTTCTTATGTGTTTTTCTTGGCAAAGCTCTTCCGGTTATTAATTCATTAGAACTCGGGAGATGCCAAGGCAGGGCATTTGGGTGTTAATGGCAACACTTTGATAAACAAGCAGGGAGATAGAGAAGGTGTAAACATATTTCCAGGGAGATAGGGGTGCTCACCAACTCTGAACTGCCTGAAGAAAGGAATAACCCTCACCTCTGCATCCTTGCGCAGCTTGCTGTAAGACTGCATTATATTGAGGAATTGATATTCTGGTCCCACTGGCTGAATGTGAGAAGTTGGTCTTTCAATTTTGCTGGAAAAGAGGAAAATGAAAGGTCTTGATGTTGTTTGGAAAAAAAAAAAAAAACAAACCAGAAAAAAAATGGTACGACAGCATCCTTCAAACAAAACTCCTGTGGGAAGCTGGAAATGCATCTGGTAGGAGGCAGAAAGGGCTGCACAGAAGCCAGAAATATAAATAATGTGGTTCTGACCATTTTGGCCACAGGCATTTCCTGTAAAAGCCTTTACTGGCCTTTACTGTAGAACCTGCCTGCATGTCCCCCTGCTTCTCTTTCAAATATTGTCCAGCATGTTGATGATTGGATAAATCAAGTGCACCCTCTGGTTCCGGTTTTGGGAGAGCACAGATTCACTTGCTCTTTCCAAGGGTAACTAACTTGAGGGTGAATCAGAAGCTAAGAACAATACTAACATTTTACAAAGTTAAGGCTACTTGAAAATGTGAAAGATTCTGCCTCATGTAAGGCCGAGGGGAAAAGAAGGTTGGGACTGCATTTTTAATATTGTTTGGGAATCCAGGTCCCCAAGACAGGCTCTGCACATTGTTGAGAGCATGAGGGAGCACTGGGGAGAGTGCGTGACCCTGTGTCACCGTCTCCCTCCTGGACATGGTGAGAACATGTTTGTAGCAGGAACACGCTCCCAGTTCCTGGGGTGAGGAGAGTCAACTGGGACCTGAGGAACCAAACAAACACCACTTCAAAAAAACTTCACTCCTGAAGAGCAAATACATCTCTCTCTTTGCATAAAGTAAACATCAGAGGATTAGCTAAAATGTAACAAATGTGGGATTTTGGTACTGGAATTAGGATTTAGAGAAATCTGATGTGAGCAGTGTGTAGGGATTGAGATAAAATAGGCATGACAATGAAATTGTTAAAAAGAGAAACGCCCTTTGGAATCCCCAAATGGAAATCCTCATTGTCCTTTCTGACACTGAGAAAGAAAAAGCCAGGACAAGAGATTGACAAACACCATGTGAGGGGGGAAAAAAGTAAACTACACTCAGGTGATAATCCCAAATCAGAAGGAGCTCAGAAGAAAGAGAAATGGCTAAATTTTTTTAAAAAGAAAATTAAAAAGTGTGATTGTAATCTCCTGGGGAAATGATAATTTGAACAAAAAAAAAAAAAAAAAAAAAAAAAAAAAAAAAAAAAAAATTAAAAGGAAAAAAAACCAATCCAGAAGAACAGATTACACTGAGGTATCAATTTTTTGCTCTGCCATGGAAAAGAAGGAATAGACTGCCCATAAGGATCTTGGTTTATTCTTCAGCATCCTGAGGTAATGTCAGAAATGTAAATATTTTCTTAAAATTAATTTTTTTTTGATCGTTACAAAGACTAGTGGTACTGATTTACCACAAATAATTAATTTATGAATACTACAAAAATCTAATTTGTTTTTTCATATTAGTTTCCTTTTCTCACTTCACCTATATTGGATGGTAAAATTTGGCTCAGCAAACCATCTTTTCAACACATTTGGCCCTCACTTAAAAAGAATATTGATTTTTGTTTTAAAGGACCCGGCCTGACATTTAAGTCTCTGGTATCTGCTTCCCATCTGTGACATAAACTTTGTATATGATCTTGAATAGAAGGCCTAATTTCTTATGCCTCCTTTGCCTCTTTATAGAAGATGATCTTTGGGAAGAGGTTTCCTGAAGTTCATCTTCCTAATGACTGGAATCCTAGTTTTCAGGATGGTTGTATTTGTGCAGTTTGCATCCAATACCTTTAATTTAATAGAGATATTGACATAAATAGTTCTTTTCCTCTGCTGGTACTTTGTTCTTGGATACCTTAAAGACTGCAGTTCTTTCCTCTTTATATCTGCTTTTTACTGTTTAAGTCAAGTTTTCTAGCCTTCTGTTATGAAAAAAGGCTCCTCTGACTTCCATAAGTGCCTCCATGCCTCTATTTCAAAGTGACTCCTTACGTGCAGTGTCCAGATGGGGTTTCTCGAGTGTTTGGTATATGAAGTTGCAGTAAGAAAGTTTGCAGAAGTGTTTGTCCCCTCCAACACAGAAAAATATTTCTGAGCATACAGAAAAAACCCCACACTGAAAAAAGAGAAATGTACTTGTGGTATCCCAACACCATGTCTGACACTGTTCTCCACTCCCCAACACACAAGGAAGGTCCAGCTGAAAAGTCATCATTTTGTGAGGGAAATCCTGTCTGAATAAAATACAAAATCAAACAATATGGGGGAAAAAAAAAAAAAGTTTCTCTATAGGTATGTTTAAGAATGTTAAGCAAGAAAATCCTTTAGACCACTTCGCGGGTTAGGCATGGGGCATCCTGCCTGTGATACTCTCCCCTGGATCTTTAGCCCCTCTGCCTCTGTCCACCTGTCCATGTTCTGCCATCTCTCAGCCAGTGCACCTGGTAGAGGCAGCCTGCAGGAGCAGAGCTTCATGGCATCCTGGCAGTCACAAGAGTAAGCACACAAAAAAGAGGCTTCTGCTTCCAAAAAGGAGCCAGGATGAAGGTTCAGCTGGTGTAAAGTGCTGACTTTCTGCAGGGGAGAATGGGACCAGAGGTGAGACATTTAAATGCAACTACTGGGCCAGCATATAGGAGTTCTGGTCTAGAGCAAACAAGATTTTCTGTAGTCCTAAGAGACGGTGCGCTCTTGATGTGATGGGGAGCTGGGATAAAGAAGAAATGTTAGGAATGGAAGTTGCTAAATGGAGGGTTTAGATATCACTGATATTTCTGGGATTTAACTGATGATGGCTTCTATTTAGAAAATGTAATAGCTGTGAGTAGGTGTGTGCAGTCTTCTCTTGTGCCAAGCTGCTTCTTTAGAAGATACTGTGTATCAACTGCTGCTTTTTATTTACTTTTTTCTAAAGTCTTTTTTGCACTTAGACTTAAAGTCTAAAACAGATCAAGTACTCTTAAATATTATGCCTCCAGACTGAAGCATTTTGTTGTGTTGCTCTTTGTTTCTAGTGCCGAGATCATAGACTAAAGGGAGTCACCAATGAAGATTTGTCTGTGCATCTGAGAAAACTGCTCATGAGGAAAGCTCTAAATGAAACAGGTCTGTTATATGTATATGCAGTCTTGTTCTTTTGACTTAGGAGGTAAATTGTTTGTGAAATAACACTAAAGTGTTTTTGTTTGCTTTTTTAAGATTTATTTGTGGAAAATGATGTCTAGAAATAAGTTGGTGGGGTTTTTTTCCCCTCAAGTTAGCTAGAAACAAGCTGGATTCAAACATTCTTAAGCTTGAAAAAAATATAGCATCAATGAAGTGAGGCTCTGGGGTATTTATCTTTGGTTTTCCCCTATCTTTAGAGGTTACCTAAAGCTTACATTTGGGGGGAAGATTGAAAGTGTCATTCCAAACTGGCAGCTAAAATTTATCTGTCTTTCAACATGCCTCTGTGCATGTCATTTCTGTTAGAGCAATTGTCTTTTGTTCTCTGTGTATGTCTTTGTGTAGTGCATCTCTCCGCATGGCTTTAGGACTTTGCAGTATCATGTGTTAGTAGTGTGGAAATGCCTATAAATAGCCCCAGTTTTCAGAGAAGCATTTTGGATTGCCATTTTGCTTCCTGGAAAGGAAGTCTCAGGTGCACTCTAAGAGGTTTCTGCTTTGTGACTGTTGTTTCAGACTCAGGGATGCCTTTCCTTGATCTGTGTTATCCTGTAACAAAAGCAGTGTTGAGAACACATGTGGCTCAAGTTCCTGCCTTTTTTTTCTTTTTTTTTTTTTTAATATAAAGAACAATATCTTTTGTGCGTATCTGTTTGTCCAGTATGTCCCTCATTAGTCTGATCCAAAAGGTTCCCATGGGGTTTGGATCAGGCCTAGTGGTGTGTTAGGACAAACCATGTTCTTACCCATCAGAGTTAATGGAATAAACCTGAGAAAGGCTTTAACCCGCTTTAAAGTCTCTAGTTTAAAAACATTTTTTTCCAGGCAGGAGGAAACTAAAATTACCTGGGTTTTTAAAGAGTGCTTTGTTTCTTTTAGTCTCCCTTCTAATTGCATCACTCTTCAGAACTTGGATGCATCTTTGTGCTAACACCAAATAAGCAAAAACCACCTGGAAACACAGAATTGTCCTTTCCTTTCTGGAGCCTGTTCTAGATGAGATTTCTGAGTGTCTGCGCTCCCAAGTATCTAATACCAGCATGCTGTACTACAGGATGAACCTCTCTGACCACAGCTAGAACAAAACAGTACTTTGCCCTTGAATAAGAAAATTGCTCTCCTGTGGCGGTAGCTTATATAAATTATGTTGCTGTGCTCTTTTTTTCATACCATCAGCTCTTTCTTCTTCCACTAACAGAATAAAGGTCAGAAAATGCTGATTCTAAATTGCAGCTGTGAATACAAACACTTCAGCTTTATTTGTGAGACTTCCTTTTTTTCAGAACACTCTCCTCACAAAGTAAAAGGCAAAAATCTCTCAGAAAAGGGCAATTGTTCATCTCTTTTCCAGGCCAAGCAATTCTTTGCTACTGAATTATTTAATGTGGAGGAGAATCAGCTTTAATCATCAGAGGAGCATTAGAATCCAACAGGACTTTGAATGCATATTTAAAAAGTTTGTGTGTGTGTGTGTGTGAGCATATTCATTTAAAGCCTTTAGAGACTGAGCTTTTTATTACAACTTCAAATGAGGTTTATCCTCATTGGTTTTTAACTTTTCAGACTCTAAGATGCTTGTCTTGGCTTTTTGTTCTGCCCTGAGCACACGGCCCTTTGTTTTATGCTCAAGGAATGAAAAGTGAGATGTTTTCCATGATATGTGGTTCCCTTATGTGGACATGGTGTGTGATATTATGGGTTCTAATTTATCTGTGTTGGGTGGTGGAGGAAATGCCATCAAGGCAATGTTCTTTCTGATGGAGACTACAGTGTGGTGGTTGCAGTGTTTTTGGAATATTACCCTATCATGCTTGAGAAGCATTTAATAGCACTATGTTGGATGTCTTGCTCATGAAATCTCTCTCTTTTAGCTATTCCACTCCCGATGCAATGAGGGCTAAACTGTACTAAGGCTTCATCATAGCTATTAGCATTTCAAAAACTTAGACTTCAAAAAAACTCTTTCACTTTTCCTTGGAATTTTTAGCATCTTCTTTTGGATTACTTCTGAGAATGAAACACAATGAACTATTTATTGAGCTTTCTGGGAAAACTCTGGAGGTAGGACTTCTTAATAGTGAAAATTCATTACTGATGCTGTTGTTATCAACTGATGAGCAGTTTTATGCCTGCTTATGACTTATTTTTACTTTTTTAAAAAGATGGTGTAGTATGCAGCTGCTCACTATCAAAAAATCTTTCTCTGGCTCCTGATCTGGCAGAAAACTGGATCCTCTGTGTTCAGGCTTAAAAGCTGAACTTCCTGACCTGTGCCTCTAAATGCATCTCTGCTTATATAAACTAAGGCAAAATAATTTCTTGTTTATGTTGTATTCTCTTCATATGTTTCTCCCAAGGCTGCTTCTGATTGTTCAAAACTGACTTATCTTTTGATGGCTAGCAACTTTGCACTAATGCTTCACAAAAGTATTTATATCCCCTCTGACCTGACATTGGTTTCTCTCTGTCCCAGTACAGTAGTCCATGTCCCAGCACATCCATGAATCCATTATATGACTGAGATTATTCTGATTATGCTGGGGTGGAAATAGATGGGCTTTGTTATTGCTGGGATGGTGGACAGAGCTGCATTTACTGTAAAACTTTTAGATTCCTTTCAGAGCTTTTCTGAACTGCTAATCTTAATTTCATATTCTTGACATGCAGTTGAAGCACATGTAGCTAAAGGGATGGTTTTAAAGATGAAGTGATGAAAAGTCAAGACTTGCTGTTGGTCAGAAACTCTAAATGGCATCTTAGACTTTCTCTGGACTGCGGTGCTCAGGGCTTACTGTGATCTGGGTAGGGATTAAGGTATTCACGTGTAACATCCTTTGTGTAAGAGAATAACACAGTCATCAAATATATTGATGTTAAATCCTTTATTTTAACATCAGCTATCCTATGTGTATTATAGCCTTTCAATATAAACTGCTGTGTTGTATTTAAATACATTAAGTAAATCCCATATATAACTCAATATTCTGAATTCAAAGCATATTAAATCAGTGTTCCTGCAACACCTGACTCCCAGTTCTCCATCAGCAGTGTGATCTGAGCAGGCTACCCCTTCCTATAGTTTGCAAAGGGATGAGGAAATGAGCACAGACCTGATCCTCCTGAAATCTGCCAGTCTTTTCTGGAAAAGAAAAAAGCACAGTGTGTAATAATATTACAGGGACATAAGACAAATCCTAGTCTTCTATTCTGCTTTTTATTTTCCCTAAATACCATCAGTTGTCTTATCGCTGCTAAATTACCTACAAAATACACTTCCCTCTAGTGAGAGGCACAGAACTTCTTTAGAAAGCACGGACTACAAACTGTATCCTGCCTGGTTTTCATTACAGATACACTTTGATGAATGCCCCCACCTTAAACTGAACCTTTTCTGTTCTGAGTGGGCTGGAAGTATGTACTTGATGACTACAGTCATTAAAGCACAATCCACAGTGCAGTATTAGGAGTTCTGGTACATATAATCACTGCACCTCACTATGTAGCTCATGGGGGAAATTACTTGTGGAAATGAGATGTTCTCGTGTGCCCCAAAATGGATAATGGGATATGGGCAAAATCACAGTTAATTTCTTTGAGAAAGAGCTCATTAGAGTAGCTGAACTTTCAACAGAGTGTGATGTGAGATCCTTGTTCTGCCTTGATGTTTCCTACTTGGTGAACTTTAAATGTTATGATTTTTTTTTTTTTTAAATACATCTGAGAGACGTAGGTTTGGTTGGAACCCAGCGGTCTCTGTGGATCTCCTCTGCTTTGGCAAGAGGATAAGATATCCCCTTAGTAATTAACTCTGAAACTTCAAAAGACCAAAGCCTTTGTCTCTCCTTAATGTCCTGATGTATTTTGGCCTCTTTTCTCACTTATCTATATTTAATTAGAATTTTAGAGAAAATACAGCTTTGCAGCTATAGTAATTGTCCTGGAACAATCTCTGAACCTTGCAATGAAATTTTGCTGCTCCTTGTTGAGGAATAGTCTTTTCCAAATTGCTGCAGTAAGTCTTCTCTTCCCTGGGTAAATAAATATTCTGCAAAAGTTTTCATGCCGAGACTGTGCATAACTACGAAGAGTTAAGTTAAATTCATAGCGACAAGAAATTCCCTGCCTTTGTTATGCTCCTCACAGCACTGCTAGGCCTGGCTCATTGGCAAGTCTAATTGGCTCTCTGAGCCCAGCGAGGTCCATCCACCCACGCTGGGAGGCTTCAGCCAGCCAGAGTGTTTAAGGAGCCGGCACTGCTGTGTAGCTGCTATCTCCGCTTGTTGAGTTGACATGAGACAAGTTATTACCATATAAATGAGATAAAGTCTTAGATAATTGCAGACTGAAAGTAAAACTGGACTGCTTGTCGCTAGAAATTTTAAGTGCACCTTTCTATCCTCACTTATATATATATATTAGGTCTGTATGTTTTTTTCCTTCTACTCATTAGCCTACTCTATAAATGATATAAAAAGCTCTTAGGTGTTTCATCAGACTGCTAGCTGTGAATTGAATTTTTTAGACCTGGAACTCTCCTAGTGTCTTTTGTGTATCCTCTGCTGGTTGTTAAGAAACCTGTATGTAGAGGTAATAGAACCACTTAGAGAAAATATGAATGTCAATCACCTTGACCAAAATAATTGAGTAGTCACTTTACTCCATTTTCTTTAGAAAAAGGCAAAGAAGATCTCTTTGGCTGATTCCTTCGTTGTCCCTTTATGGTCCGGCCATGCCAGAAGACAGGTAGCTGAATTTAGAAGATAATTTTGCATTATGTTGGTATCTTTATTTTCTGTTCCCAGGCATCTTACTGCAGTGTGAAGTGTAGGTAATTGAGGAAAAAGAGATATTCTACTGCATTGATCTCTGTGTTTATCTTTTCTATCCTGTGTAGGGCATAAAACCATAAGGAAAGGAGGAAATATTTTCATGCATCAAGGCACAGTGGAATCTTAAGGATCACTTTTAGTAGCTAAAAATAGTGGGGTTTTTTCAAATGGCAATCATCAAACACCCTGTTCCTGCAAGGAAGAAACGTCTGGTGAGACAGCCAAGCAGCGAGTGCTAAATCTCTTATTTGTTCTGGGGATCAAATTTGCAGGTCAAGGTTGGGTCTTGCATGCTAAGCTTGGATGAAATTCAGTCTTTCAGAGAAGGCTAGGTTGACCACTGTGTACTTATACCCATGAAATGATGCCTGCAGCAGGGCATAGGGCTTGTGCTGGATGAATTGTGGAAGGCTCAACTCATGAACCAAAGGACGCTTGCCAGCAGCATATGAATTGAGTCTTTGTTAATAGCAGTATGAAGCCTAAAACTCCTGTAGGCCTACAAGCTGCTTTCTCCAAAACACAGTTTGAGTTGCTTGTGATCAGTTTGTTTGTTTGTTTTGTTTTGTTTCTTTTTCTCTGTGTGTGTGGTCTAGTTGAAGATTTAAGGATCAAAAGCTGTTTCCTGAGAAAGAATTGCTAAACTGTGGACCATTCATTTTGAGAAAGATACTGGAAGATCCTTAAATCTCTAACAGGTATGGAGAGTGATAGGTATGTTCTGCATCCAAAGGGACACAGTGTTGCATCTTGTAGCTCTGCTGTACTAAGTACATTCTTGCTAAAAGCAGGAACAGGGCGACCAGAAGCAGGAGAGATTTTTCTGCTCACCAAACCTGGGATCCTACTGCTGCAGACAAGTGCCATTCCCCTTGCAAAAAGGTCTTTGCCTTAGCTGCTGAAAATCTTCCTTCTTATTTCCCAGTTGTGAATTTGTTCCAGAACCTGTTTCCTTGAGTGGTCTGGAGACTTCTCATTTCTAGCCTTAATATGTTAATGGGCAGTTTATAACCCTTTGTCTAAATCAGGTAGATGACCTAAAAATCATAGTTAGAAAAAAAATGTATGCTACAAATGTAAAAAAATTCTGTGCATTGAATAATTGCATATCATAAATAACCAGTTTAAGCTCAGTCTGAATAACAATCCATCTTGCAATATAAAACTTTTACAAAAGATTGCCTGAACAGAGTCCCTCCTTAAACAATATCTTTCTCAATTTCTAATGCCACTGGTTCAGTAGTACTGCTTATGCTTGATGTCCTATTTCACAATGTCCTTTGCTTCCATTTGATGCCTTGCCTGCAGCAAAGGAATTGCTGTGGGGCTCATTTACCTTTTTTGTGACTTGGCAGAACAGCTAGAGGAATACGAAGCCCAAGGGACAAAAGATAATGCTACATTTTGGTCACCTAAGGTACCTACAGTATTATAAGCTTTAATATAAATAGATATTTAAACTTGAAGAAGAGATTTTTGAAAGACAGTTAAGATGTTTCAAAGAAAACAGTCTCCATGTCAGGAATAAGGAATGTGTTCCTTTGGAACACAGTGAGGCTGAAAACACACAGCTTTCCCAACATGTGAGTCATCCCATGGATGTGATCATATCCAGAGCATATTGAAACAGAGAAGACATTGGATGGCATGTGAAGAAACGTCAAACAATAGAGGCAGAGTGAAAGAATAATGTACTTGAATATTAATATTTCAGCAGTCTGTTTAAAACTATGTTATTACAATGCTTGAGGCATTAAATTTACTGGGCTGACTAGTGTGGGAAATCAATTAATTTTAAACATTGTGCAGTCTTGGAGAACTTGCAGAAATTTTCAACAAAGCTAATGCATTATGCATCTGGGTTGGACAGAAAAAAGTGTAAATCCTACATATAATAAAAATTGATGGAGGTGTAGAAATTCTTAGAGTTTAAAAATAAAAGATGCAGAGCATCCAAGGAGTTTAAGTTGTGTAAAGAAAGAACAACGAAGAAAATGGAAATTTTACAAGTAAGAACAACTAGGAATTCCATCATAAGATTACTTCAGTATATTTAGGATGCACAGTGTTTGCAATAGAGGTTTTAAGTTTGATTGCCAGACATAAGAACTGGAAAGAAATGAGAGAAGAAAAAAATAAATCCATTTTATATTATTGATGACCATGAATATGTCTGATGTTAAGGAATCTTTCAATGTAGCAGAGCACTTGTGCTGTAAGACTGTAACTGTTTTAATGCCTTCATACTATAAATAATAGAGTGAATTCTGTCCAAGTCATGGCCTCGAGGTCACTGAATGTTTTCCTTCCGACCTGCTTGTTGGCCTCTCTGTAGCTTGAAAGGAGATGTGGACGGGAAAGAAGTGAGAGAAAAAAAAGTGTTATCTACCAATGCTTTGCTTTATAGCTATCTATAAGCACAGAGTTCAGCTACGAAACATTAACCAGCCTCTGCCTATAGAAGTGTCTGTCGTTATTCTAGCATCTGTGGCAGATGCTTTCTCCAGTAGTACCATACTGGTGCCTGAAGCCCAAATCTGCATGGTAGCACTGTGGTGAGAGCATGCTGAGCCTCTCATAGATCCCTGTAAAGACAGCTGCTGTCTTTATTTTGCAAGTTCCCACACTGCTGAGAGATGGTGCAGGCAGCCAAAACCTGAGCCTTCTTGGGTCGGCACTGAATCAGAGTAGCTGTTGCCTGGGCTCTGTGTGTATGGACAAGCTTCCTCAAGGAGAGCTGGAAACAGTGGCATGGTCTTGGTGGTGATGTGCTATAATGAGCTGTCTTCAGGTTTTCCAATTGTTCTGTCTGCTCTTCTGCTGGTCAGATGGCCCATTTTAAACAATATTACCTGAGTTAGACCTCCTTCCTGTCAGTACTTGTATTCTGTCTGAACTTCTCAAATACAGCCCTAGAGTCATATCCAACATCTAATTTCTGAACAGAGTATAGTTATTATTCACCTTGCAATTAATTCCTGATGCAGAGGGTTTTTGTTTTTTTTTTTTCAGGGTGTGAATCTTTTTTGAGTCTTCCTTATGGAATTCTTCAAAAGTTTTTTTTTTTTTTCCTAATCTCTTTTTTTTTCTTTCTTTATTAAGGAACTTTGTTTCAGAAATTTGTTAAGATCTGGTTGTGGAACAAAACATTAGTAGTCACAACCACTGTGCTACTAAAGTCTTTGTAGCCTAATTAAAAGCAAGCTCTAGCTGGAGTCTGTTTGGGTTAACACCCCTGTGTAATCTCAGCGAAAGAACTGATTTTTTTAATGAGTGAACAGGACTTGTTTCAGTGCCACAGTGGATCAGGTTGTCCCATGTTTAATGAGTCCACATAAATACAACATGGGGTTTGCAGTTATGATAGGGTAGGACTGCTCCCTTCCCTGAGCCCCAGGGACAGGCTGGACCATGAGGGAGCTCCTTCTCTCCCCTTGTACCCTGGACTCCTCTCAGAAGGAACAGCAGCGATCACAAGAAGTGATCACACCATCTCTTCTCATGACTTATGGCTAGGACAAGGGAAAGGCACGCATCTGGAGACTAGGCCAGTAAGATAAACCCATTTCATGCTGAAGGTATGGCTTAAGCCAAATCACCCCTTTTCTCTGTGTGCTTAATGTCTTTTGTTAGAATACAGCATGATGATGCCTTACTATTTGGATTACGCTAATGACTAGTTCTGGAAGTTGCATACTTCAAAGGTGTTTGAGGGCTGCAATATTCATAAATCCCACTTTCTTGTGTTTAGCCATCTTTTTACATAACTTGTGCTCTTTGATGTAATGATCCAAAGACCTGGGACAATGTGTACGTCTGGAACAGAACAGCATGTGACATTTGACTATTCCTCTGATGCATTGTCACCTGCAGAAATTGCAGCCTGGATTATGACAGCAGGGAAACTGCAGAGTGTGACAGGTCCGGTGTAATTTTGGCATTTGCAAAGAAATCTACATTGAAATTTAAATTGAGCTGGGAATACCCTTTCGCTGGCCTTTATGCAACCTCTAACCTCACCTGAAGAGCTACTCAGTGCTCTAAAAATAACAGAGAGGAGACTGTCAGTGGGGGGTTACATAGTTACTTTAATAGAATATACCCAGGGTGGTTGTGAGCATTTCTGACAATTCCTGATGTGTACTGTCTTAAATGCCTGTTTCTCCTTGTGCAAGCTGAGATTTCTTCTATGGTAGATCATTGAACTGAATATCCAGAGGCCTGGGTCAAAGCTTAAAGGGGAAGAGGTGGAACAGTGAAAATACGCAAGTAGATTTGCTGGATGGGAAATTGTTACCTATATAGGTTGTAAGGTTTTACATAGCCAGTAACAGATGGTCCATCTCCAATTGCTTATCAATATGTCCTTTCTGCCCATGTACATAAGTGCCAATGGTTCTAGTATGTGGGATCTAGGTTGCGTGGGTTATTGTGCAACACTGAAAACTTTCTGTGCTATCTATGCTTACTTCAATGTCTCAGGGCAGGAAATCCTCCAGGATATTTTTCCTTTGTCTGTGAAGGTCTTTGCCTCAAATGTAGATAATTTAAAAAAGGAGGTTTGAGTGGAAATTGTGATAAAGTGGCAAATGTTTTGTCAGATGTTGCAGGGTTAGACTGTTCCAAGTCCTAAATATAATCTATAGAAGGGATCAAACCACTTATGCTTAAAGTAGGATTAAATTTAAAACAAATGCACTGAAATTGAATAACATGAAAGTTAATGAAAAGGTCTTCATTCAAAAAATTCTCTAAATATAGCTGATATTTATATTGTGATGCTGTATTTTGACAAATAAGAAAAAGCTTATGCAATATTTGGATCATGAAAGATTACCGGAAAAGTACAAGTCAACTATAACTTTATGGATCAATAAATACTCAGGCTTTTAAGAGACCTTGAGAGCTATTGTTGGCTATGAAAACCTCAGCTGATGTCCAGAAGAACAATATTGGAAACACTGATTCAGTAAAATGTGCAACATAAACCCTTAGAGTACTAAGCCACATAATAAAAAACTGTCAGTGTTGTAATTGTTTAAAAGGTACCCTCAAACCTGAAGCTGAGACTGTGTAGTGAGAATTACTGAAGATGTGAGAAATTTATGCTGGGTTCTCTCCTTGCCTGTGGATTTTCTATGTGGCCAGTGATTCGTCTCTGTGTAGCTCAGTTTCCTAAACGCTGGCTCAGATGTCCAGCTGAACTGCTGCTTCCTGAGATTGCCATCTGTCAACCAAGTGTGTGCATGCTTTTTACTTCACACTTGCAAGCACTTAAAAGTATCAGCATCAATTAAAAAGATCAAGCGCTTTTTTTTTGTTTCTTTTGCACTCATGACAAGTGATGACAGTGCACATAGCTTCACTGGCTATGGGACCTTGTCAAGGAATGGTAACTTGACAGGGTCCCAAAATGGAAAAGAACACTATCCCCCACTTCATACTGCAGAACACTTGCGTTCTGCAATGGAAGCAGTATTGTACCAGACACAAGTGGTTTTGGGTGGTTCTGGATAACTGTTTATTTTCCTACTGAAGTAGTACTTAGTCATGCGAAATATTTCCTAGCTTGAGTTTGGCTTGCTATTAGTCACTGCTCTGTGCAGTTCACTGGCTTTATGCCTGAGGCCGCATCTCTCTGATGAGAGGCAAAACATTCTGCCGTGGTGGCTGGAGAAGTTCTCCATCAGCTCACATCTTTGCAGGGGTGGTGGTCCCACTAAATGTCCAGTACTTGTGCTCTGCTGGTTGTACCGCACATGAGGTGAAGCCACAGTTGTTATGAGGTTATTGAAGAGGAACTGCCTTGAAGGGGAGATTTGGGATTAAATTATGTGTGTAGGTGCAGAAGCTGCTGGGGAAAAAAAATATTGCCTCTGACAGACACGTATCTGGGTTTGACCAGAGGAAAGACCTTCCAACTCAGATACTTGTCATGGCTTACTCACTGACTGGCAAAGATGTGTTAAACCATTTCACACAGTGTATTCTTTCTGCATCCATGAATGATAGCTAGAAAAAATTAAAATCCTATTTACCTCAACATTTTCCCCAGAGTTATTACCATTAAAATTTACATCACAACTGTAATAACTTCAAATACCATAGGAGTTCAGTTATGTATATTTTATAATTGAATTTGTGGCAAATGACAGCTAAGCAGATTCTGTTGTGCAAGAACACTGTGGACAGAAGTAAGCTTTTAATCATAGTTTTAGGGCCTTGTGGGGTGTAGGTTAAGGCTGTGTTACACTTTTTTATGCGTTTCTAATTGTCACTCAAAGTTGATATAAATACAAATCTTGCCCCCTGTTAAGCATAAGCAGCAGTAAAGCAGATTTCCATCAAAATTATAATGCAGTGATTTCTGCTAACCTCTGTTGAGACAGACACATCAGTGGTAAGAAGGCTTCCAACAGTTGTTCGAGTATCCTGTGAACTTTTGTACCCCCCTCAGGTTGGCAGACTTTAATATTGTCTCTTGTCCTCAGGGTCAGAGCTCAGACAAAATTGCTGACCTCAGCAATGATGGTTTTCTTAGTCTTTTGTCCTATCTGGATGCTAGGGTGAAGAAGGAGATTGTTCTAGGCTTGTTTAGTAGGAATACGCTTATCAGGGCCATTACATGAGATATCTTTCAGCTCCTTTTTCTGATGCGTGAATTGTGCCAGTGAGGTTCACAACAAAGGTTGGGCTTGTTACTTCTTTCCTCCATTTGGAAAGACAGGCCGTATACTGTCTTGTTTTGCAGTCTGTGTATGTGAAGGAAGGCCATGAAAGCAACAAGTACAAGGTCTCAGAGTCATGTTCAAACCTGATGATTCAGGGTAAAAAGCAAATGCAAAATTCCTATTGTCAGGTCCCTGCCATGGGAGGGGAACCTGTGTGGGAGAGGTCCCAAGGGATATGGTTAAGAAGGGACAAGGGAATAGACAGGGAGGGACTGGCAGGCTGGAAACATGTGTTTTAGGTATGTTGTTTTATACTGCTTGAGAAGCAATTCTGCCTGGCTAAAAGGAGTGAGCTATAGATTGAGAGTTGTGAATATGTGAAGTCCAGACTAGCTGAGCTCATGAATGCATGAGGGAAGTTGCTTTAATGTACAGCAATTGTGGCCTTTATAGGGATGAAGAAGTTACAACCCTACAGGTAATTGAGATAAGATGCTTTTTACAGAAATTTTGTATTGTAGAGGCCCTTCAGGAATTTCCACCATGCAGGAGAGCTGTACTGCTCATAGTGGTGCCAGCCTCTTGCTGCAAGCCAGAGCAGAGGCTGCTCATAAGCCAGGAATGGCCTGTGGGACCAAAGAGGCTCTTGTCACCAGGCTGGTGGCAGTTTGCACTGGAGACTGCTGCACTGCAGTTGCCTTGCGAAGACCAGCAACCTAAGCTTGTGAGTTCAGTGTTACTGTAAGAGGGGTAAAATGAAATTGGTGGACCAAGTAAAATTAACTGTGTAGATGAAAGTGTTGTGAAAATAATAGTATTGTTTCAGGAACAAGTACAGTATGTTGTTCTGTTTATCTACACTGTTGGGAGTACTTATTTTTGGTTTGTTTGGCTTTTTTTAAATACTAGTTGGCAAGTTAAATTACTTGTCTTTTGGAAATCAGGTTTCTAGACAAGGGCTTCAGACAGCATTTTAGAAGCAAGTCAACTTCTGATTCACCCACAGGCAAGTCCCAGCAGAAGGATTAGATGTGGTCAAGGTTTAGGGCTGAGCCAGGCACTAGAGGAATGAGATTGCTTTCTATTAACACCTCTCCTTTCCCAATGGGAAAGAGGAAGGGAACAAGGGAGAGATACCTGTGGATTAGAAAATAAAACAAACCAGCCTTAACAAAAATAATAGTAATAAAATGGAATGTATACAAATCACAGAATGTTAGGGGTTGGAAGGGACCTCAAAAGATCATCTAGTCCAACTCCCCTGCCAGAGCAGGATCACCTAGATGAGGTCACACTGGAATATGTCCAGGTGGGTTTTTAATGTCTCCAGAGCCTGTTCCAGTGCTCTGTCACCCTCACTGTGAAAAAGTTTTTCCTTATGTTTACCCAAAACCTCCTATGCTCCAGCTTTTACCCATTACCCCTTGTCCTATCACTGGATGTCACTGAGAAGAGCCTGGCTCCATCTTCCTGACACTTCCCCTTTATATATTTATAGACATTAACGAGGTCACCCCTCAGTCTCCTTTTCTCCAGGCCAAACAGACCCAGATTTCTCAGCCTCCCCTCATAACGGAGATGCTCCATTCTCTTAATCATCTTTGTGTCTCTGTGATGGACTCTCTCTAGTAGCATCCTGTTGTTCTTGAAGTGGGGTGCTCAGAACTGGATACAGTACTCCAGGTGAGGCCTCAGCAGCACAGAGTAGAGGGGGAGGAGAACCTCCCTCAACCTGCTGGCCACACTCTTCTTAATGTATCCCAGGATACCATTAGCCTTCTTGGCCATGAGGGTGCATTGTTGGCTCATGGTCATCCTCTTGTCCATGACTCCCAGATCTTTTTCCCCAGAGCTGCTCTCCAACAGATCAGCCCCCAACCTGTATTGATACATGGAGTTGTTCTTTCCCAGATTCAGTATTTTACACTTACCCTTGTTGAACTTCATTAGATTTCTGACCACCCAGCTTTCCAGCCTCTCCAGGTCACACTGGGTGGCAGCACAGCCTTCTGGCATGTCAGCCATTTCCCCCCAGTTTTGTATCATCAGCAAACTTGCTAAGGATACGCTCTATCCCTTTGTCCAGGTCATTGATGAATATATTGAACAACACTGGACCCAGGACTGACCCTTGGGGAACACCACTACCCACAGGCCTCCAGCTAGACTCTGCTTCACTGACCACAACTGTCTGGGCTCTGTCCTTCATCTTGTTTCCAGTCTGTCTCATCATACAACCATCTGAGCTGCACTTCTTAAGCTTGGCTGAAAGGATATCATGGGAGACAGTATCAAAAGCTTTGCTCAAGTTGAGATGTACTACATCCACTGCCCTCCCCTCATCTACCCATCTAGTTGTGCCATCATAAAAGTCAAGCATGACTTCCCTTTGTTGAATCGATGTTGACTACTCGTGATAAGCCTTCTTTCCTCGACATGCTTTGAGATGGTGGCAAGAAAAAGCTGTTCCATCAGCTTTCCAGGAATGGAGGTGAGGCTGACCGGCCTATAGTTACCCAGGTCATCCTCCTTGCCCTTTTTGAAGATTGGGATGACATTGGTACACATACAAAATGAGTACCAAGGCCAAACCACGGATAGTAATTACATCACTGTCACCACTGATGCTGTGGCACAGGCACTGGGGAAGTCCCAGACTGAACTCAGTGGCAGATGGGAACTGGATTCTGAAACTGGATTCAGGAACATGTGGATTGGGATCGAAGGTAAAATGGACAGAGTCCTCCCTGGATGCTGGCCTTTGAAGACGAGCGACTGACCCTTGTGATCCCTCAGCTTTATATGGAATATGATGTATATGGGATGGAATCCCTCACTGATCAGTTTGGGGTCACCTGTCCTTGCTGCTCCTCCCTGCAGGTGTGGTCTCTTACTGCACCCCCCAATGTGGCACACAAGGTTTAGCAGTGACCTTGGTCTGCATAGGAACAAGTATAAGAGCCTTTCTGCACACCAGTCCTCGGTAGTAACTCTAAACATCAAGTATTATCACTTCTAGAAGCAGACATTGTCTGAGAAAATATGCAGTGAACTTCAGAAAGTGCAGTTAATTAGAAGAGACTGAGCTGAAAAGTAAAATCACTGAACAGAATTTGTTCTGTTCTAACTCAAATCAGGACACTGAGTAAGAAGAGGGATGTAAACAGAGAAGCACATATGAATTTGTAGGGCATCCTGCTTTTGTCAATGGTGAAGAGATTAAGAAGATTTTTTGTTGATGGTGAAGAGATCAAGGAGAAGCAATCCTATTTATTTATTTATTTATTTGTTTGTTTTACATGAAGAAAATGTGTAGCTGGTAGAGAACTTTGGTGCATTGAACACTGAAATCAGGAAAACCCCCAAACATTTACAAGGGAACTGTGCATTTTGCTGTCCACTAGGAAACCTAGCTTTGTTGGCTGAGTAGTAGTTCTCTTGCTAGCAGTCTCATTAACTGGCTACAAATTTTAGTAGTGAGTTAGTATGACAGTGGGTCAGCCTGTAGGAAGCAGCTCAGGGATGCTCAGTGCTCTGTCTGCAGGACCCTGTTTCACAGAGAAGTGCGTGGAGAGAGAGAGAGGGATAAGAAGTCTGCCTGGGAACAGTTCTTTCACTGGTCTGTGCTCTCCATCTGGTCTGGCAGTGTGAAGTGTGACCTTTGGGTGAAGTTGGCATTGGGAGAGGCAGGAGGATGTAGTGTGTTTTCTACTCATCCACATTCATCCACCAATTAGTGAAATAACACAGATGTGACAATGTCACAGACACCAATGCAGTATAGATTCATTTTTTTTTAAAGGGTCTTTGTCAAGTACTGATGTGGATGCAAACACAAGCAATAGTTTGGAGTCCAGAATATCATCTTTAAATGGCACCAGATTGCCACAAGTTTTGCTGCCCATACAATAGGGGACATAGAGGCTTCAGTTCAAATATCAGCCTTTAGTCCAGAGCATCCCTTTTTGTCTTGTCTTCTCCAGAGCATCCCTTTTTGTCTTGTCTTCTCCCAAAATGCTCATAAAGTATAGAAAACAGGAGAAAGAGAAAGCATCAGTCTTGACTTAATATACTTTTTGAATTTCTACTATTGTCTAATGATTTACCCAGCAATGGATCATCACTTCCTTGGGGCTCTTCCACTCCAGTGAACTTGTAGTATGAAGCCTCATGCAATGGAAAGGTCCAGGCAATTGGCACTGAGCCAGGGCATTTCCTCATGAAAGCTGTCATGATCCTGTCTGTCATCATGGGGACACCACTTATTTTCTTTAGATACGTTTGTGGGCAATATGCAATGTAAGCATGTATAGCTTTAGATGGTTTAAATTTAAAGCAAACTGTTTACAAAGATACTTTTACTTGCTCTCCTCTGCAGTCTAAGGCATTTTTTCATTTTTCAGTAATACAAGTTCTGGGAAAAAACTATGTGACTCGAAATCTGGAGATGAAACAATTACTTCAGTAAAGATTTCATTGTGGCATTTGACACACTGCAAATTGCTCAGCATATATAATCCTATTAACTGACGTGGAGAGATGCGATCCTTTTATGCCTCGAATCAACAAATGCTGCACACTAAACCCCGCTTATCTCAGACAGCTAACTAAATAGGCCCTGAGAACTGAGTCTGATGGTAGGCTACTTGGTTCACCAAAGTAAATACAGCTAATACCGTATGTTCTGAAAAAGCTAAAGTGAAATCCTGCTGCTGCTTTTTTTCCAGACTATCTCTGAAATCCATTTGTGTGTTTGTTTTTCCTTGTATATTTGTGGACTTGCTTGCTTTTTCTCTCTCTCTCCTTGTTAAAATTTTCTTCATGTCACACTATTATCAACCTTATCCCATGTGCTAAATTCATGCAAAAACTTATACTCATTACAAAAATCACTTCCATGTTCTCCACCTCAAGTTGAATGGAGACCCTGTGCCAGGATGAGCTCTGACATGCTAGAGAAAATAATATTCCTTTCAAAAATACTGTAGTAACCAAATACCAATAAATTTACAATGTCAACAGTACAGAATTTAGGGAATAGTAACTGAGTGTCCCCTGCAATCTGTGCACATTTGCTGTGATGCAGTCTTCAGTTGTGTGCTCACAGAGTACTTTGTTTCAAAACTTGGTATTATGTATGGATTTTCATGTATAATCTCCTAAAGATTTCAAAATTATTAAACTATATGATTACCTTCCATTTTGGCTAAGGACATAACTGATACCAGTACAAAGTTGTCTGTATGTGTACAAACTCTAGAAGGCGATGGCATATCTCCCCTTCAGTTGTTGATTCAAATCTTGTCTCACTTCTGTACTCTTGTCTAGAGCTCCTAAAGCTTCTTTTGAGATGCTTTTTATCTGCCTCCATACAATTCCTGGTCTTATTGTTTTACAATTGATATTTTCAGGTTTCAGAAGTTAAAATTAGCCCTTGGATTAATTCTAATTTTTATCACTGTCATCCTGCTGTGAAGTGCCAGCACTTGTAGAAGTCAAGCTTAACTAGTGTTGCCTATTCTATGTTAAGAGAACTCCAACACAAATCAAGTAAAGCAAATGCTATAAATAATCTAGGTGATATACTTGGTTGTCATGTTTGTGTTTTTAGGAGTTTTTTAGGAGGCAAGTGGTACTTCTGTCATTAGGAAATATATTGAGAATCATAGAATCATAATTCAGGTTGGAAGGGCCCTCCAGAGGTCATCCACTCCAACTCTCTCCTTCAAACAGGTTGAACTAGATCAAGTTGTCCAAAGCTATGTCTGGTCACCATCCTGAGAGCAGTGAAGCCTGCAGATTGCCCCAGAACCCCCAGGACGCCCCAGGCCTGCTAGAGTTACCTGTGACAGTTTGCTTTAATGATGCAAAACAGGATGCATGAATGAGCTCCTGGGTGGAGGGATAACACAGGAAGGATTACACCGCAGTTTGTTCTTGGAGGAAAAGACAAGAACAAACCCTGAACAAGTGGAAAAAAAGTAGGGGTGGGTAAAAAAGAGGTGTTGATAGATGCCATGTTTTCAAGTGCTGAGCTGGTAGAATGTGAAAGTGAACTCTGTAGGTCACAAATTTTTCCAAGGAATTTCGTATTCTTTCTGGAAAACTTACCTCTAAGCTGCTATTGTGAGCTGTGGGCATTTATTCTGCAGAGAGCCCACAGTGTTTCTAATGTGTTTTGTTGCATGTGGTGTGCATCTCCCATGGTGTGATGTAATGTAACGTGGCATGTAGTTTTATAAATAGAATGATGAGATCTTGCAAAAACCTGCCTGGCAGGCAAGCTTGCTGTCTCCCTTCTTGAAAGGCTTCCTAAGCTCTCCACTATACTCCCTTCTTTTGTTAAAAGGTACCCTCACACTCAGGTTCCGGGGAGTGGTTGGGATTGAGTGTTTTGGGTTTTTTTTCCTCCTGAATTCCTTTTGCATACCAAAGCCTACATGGGGTAGTGTCCTGCTGCTCTCAGTTCCTATCTCTCCTTTCATCTGCGTCTATGGGTTTCTAATTTGTTTGGTGCTATGGGCAAGATGCTAATTTTAACAACCTTGTGTAATTACTCTGAAGTCACTGGGGTTTATGTATGAGTACAGTATAGCTCCGATCAGAATCTGGCTTTATATTGTCTGTATGTTTTTCGCTTCCCCCCCCCCCCTTCTTTTTTT